>JAKKIK010001899.1:0-13516 GCA_024500135.1 Heterodera carotae | reverse complement strand
GCGAGAAATCGGCCGGCGAGAAATAGTACCGGCGAGAAAACGGCGGCGAGAAATCGGCGGCGAGAAATCGGCGGCGAGAAATCGTCCTGCTCCGGGGAATTCCCCCCTTCCCCCCCCCCCCCCTGGATACGGGCCTGTAAATCAGTAAGGCTCAGTTGAATTTCAAATTCAACAACAACTCGCCATTTGAGCAGCAACACTGGGATGACACAACATTGATGCCGCCGCCGAAAGCGGATTTGGTGGTGGTGGCGGCATCGCAATTGACTGATGGAATGTCGACGGTGGTGGCGGCGGCAAAATCAAAGGGTTGGGCAAAAGCCCGGGGGCGCCAGTGTTCTGATGGGCATTGTTCATTGCTGTAGCAGTCAGCGAAAGGGTTCCCGGAGGCGGCTGCGGTGGTGGCACACCTTTTATTGGTGACGAGCCGAATGGCACCGGAGGCGGCGGTTGAAGTCTATTTCATGGTATATGGAGTATGTATGATAAATCCAAAGGTTTGGATGGGGATTAGTGGGGGAGTAAAGCAGGAAAACTTGCCGATACCGAAAACGGACAAAGTTTTGGTCCATATCGTTTTAACCCAATTTTACATGGAAGGGTTCGCCCGGATCCGGACAAAATTGATTTGTGTTGCGACCTCGCATTGGTCTGCTGCCGGTGGTGTGGTTGTGGTGGCAGATTTGCAAACATTTGTGGTGCCGGCAATGACCCGACGCCGTTAAGAAGTGCAGCAGACGGCGGATGGCACAACGCATGTGGCAGGAAATAGGCCAAAAATGGAGGTCTGGAAAATTTTAAAAATAAACTACAATAATTCAAAGGCTTACAATATTGTAAAAAACCTCTAAATGAGTGGTTCCCCCAATTAGAGAGCGGAAACCCCAAAAGCCGTACCCGTAGAGGAGAAACACTCGTACCGATCTTAAGCCAAACGAACGTGTACGTGTCAGTACGGGTTAAAAAAATTTCCGTACCGTACCAAGGATCCGCCAGAAATACAGGCCAGGTCCCAGGCCCGTAACCAGGGGGGGGGGGCATTTAAAAACTTGCATTTTCCCCAGCAAAAAAGAAAAAAATTTTCCGATCCCCCCCCGAAACCCAAAAATTTGCCGATTCCCCCCCCCCCCCCAAAAAAATTTTTTTCTGGTTACGGGCTTGCCGGGTCCGATCTCTAGTTCTAACTCTGCCCACCGCTAGAAAACTTTTTTTTTTCAATTACGGCAAATTGGCAAGGGAAGAAGATGGCATTTGTAACGGCGATCTTGTCCCCTCGTTGTTGTTTAGGCACTCTTGCCGGTACTGAAGACCGATGCCCAGCTGAGAAGCAACACTGTGCAGCAAGCAGATGGGGTTTTTAGGGTCGTCTGAAAAATTTGTAAAATGTTGTCAGTTTCAGATAGAGGGCAAGCCCAATAGGCCCGGAATCCGGATGGCGAGCCCGGAATACGGTAAAAAATAATTAAGAACCAGATAAAGATTTCTAAGACTTAAGATTTGTCAAGCCAAATATCGCCAAGATCCAAACCCTATTCTAGACTTTTTTATATCCAGGACCTTTTTGGGGAGTCTGAAATTCGGATTTCATTTTCGGCATTCGGTTATATCCCTAGTATGTGAGTCACTGGGAATAGGTGATGTACAAGTTAGCGCTCTCAGCCAATCTGTCACATACTCACCTCGTCGGATGGCAACTGATCGGCGAACGCCACCTCCACCAGCATCGTGCAACATCAGCAATTGTTGGCGGTGGTAGTGTTGCGGCAGCGACGGAGGCATCGGCTGCCGCTGGCGCAGCGGCAATTGGCACCAGCGGTCGATGGCCACCTGCGCGGCCGATTGTTGGGCCTTTTTGATGGACGCGCCGCTGCCCTCAAATTCGTGGCCCGGGCACAGCACCAATTTGACAGTGAACTGCTTGCAGTGGGCGGGACCGCACTCGTCCAATAGCACGTACTCGTGTTTAAGCTGTACGGCAAACAAAGAAACAGGGAATGGGATGAGTACATGGAAAATAAATGAGAGGAAAAATTAGGGATTTTTCGAAAGAGGAGGGGATGAGGGAAAGTCGAACTGTTTGGAACCAGATTGCCTTTCGACCCAAATCCCTGTATTTTCGACCTGAAACCAGTTTTTTTCGACAATACACACTCACATGATTCGCTCGGGCCATTTCCGCGAGTCTACACATCGGCGTCTGAAACAGAAAAAAGGACAAATAAGAAAATGGAAAAAATTGGACAAATGGGAGACTCGCTGACAAAAATTATTTGCTTTCAAGATGAACGCAACCAATTTTGCCCGCCTCCGCCCCCTGTGAATTTAGTACTTTTTGAATCCCCTTCCGAACAAAGTTTCCAGCCTGGGGCTTGCTGGACTTACCCACCCTACTTTCTGCCTCTTTTTTTAATTTTGTCTTCGTTAGTCCAGGAATTTTTGTAATTTTTCCATAATCTCCCGCGGCGTAAAATTTTCTGTTTTATTTGCCGGCACACAAACCTTCTCCGAGCAGTCCTTCCGATGCGCGTAGTTATACCGGATTGTTGTCGTCGTCGTGGCGGCCGCTGTGTTGCCAACATCGCTCAATGCTTCAGCAACACCACCAAAGCCGCCGCCATGGCCTTTCCGTTGTTGTACTGCTCGACGATGATTGCCACCGCCATTTTTGTCATTACCATTCCCGTATTTTTTCTGCTGGCGGTTCGGCGACGGGGACGATCGAGACCGCCCACCTGCTGCTGTGCAAATTTTGGCACAATTTGGGGGCGTGTTCAAAATAGTGTTCGGAGGGGGAAGCGATAAAAGAACCCATAAGATATTGCTCTTTTTACATGGTAGAACTGCATTTAACATTTTCATTCAATCAGCCCAATGTTGAAATATTTATAAAATTTCCCTTAGGGGTTAAAATTTTTTGGTTTAAAATTTAAAAAAAAACATTGTTTTGTGGATGACGACATTGCACATCGACGAGAGATGGAACTTCTTCGAGCAGTACCTTTGAGGCCGTCAAACATGGAGGCGACGGCGTTGACTGGCGCTGACGCCGCAGGGCAAGGACAAGCTGGCGGCGACGACATTGTGATGCTTAAACAACAAGAGGAGGAACATTTATTGTATAAAAGGCAGACACGAAATATAGACAAAAAAAATTTGCGGTTCCCGAACCCCAGCCTCAAAAATGGCTATGTCTCGAAAATTCCGGATCAACAATAAAGTGCACCTGAACAGGTTGACCACGTTGTTGGCTGCTAGTGGAGGCGGCGGTTGTGTTGAGACAAACGCTGCTGCTGCTGTTACTGACGATGTTTTTTTGGGCAAATCTACGCCATTGTCCTAAACAGAGGAGAATATTTTTTCAAAATCCCAACACTTTATTGCCCCCTCCCCCCATTTTTTCAGGAAAAAAAAATTTAGTTAAGGGCTAGATGAAATATTCATGATTTAATGTCCATGTCGACTATTTCGTGTGTGGGTGTCATAAAAAATGGAAAATATAAATTTAATGACAAAAAAAATCTATTTTGGAAACGGCGTTTCGACATTTAATTAAGATGGAGCAAAGATGTAAGTTCTATAAACCAGTTTAAATTTTAAAAACAAAAATTTCATGACAGAAAAAATATAAAGACAAACCATGGCATTAGTTAACGGCACATCATTTTGTTGAGTCATTTGATTGTAGTTGCTGCCTCCGCTGTTGAGCATCATCGAATGTGGCCGACTTCAGCAGAAAAGGAAGGCAAATTTCCACGCAATTTTTGAGAATTTTTTTAAGTTCAAGACGAGGAGCAATTTTTGATGGATTTGACCAGTTTGTGTTTAAATTGGGTGATTAGTATAGCGTTTATAAGTGTCGTAATGGTGGAGAACCCGCAACAGTGGAGACGTTTGGTCGAAAAACGACGACGGGACGCGCGAAGGCGCCGTCAACGGAATAGCACAAATTCGAATTCCTGAAAATTCAATCTCGATTCCTCAAATTGAAGCGATTAGAAGACCTCCCTCCAATTAAAGACCCCCTAAAGGGGTATAGAAAAATAGATAAATGTTGCGAAACATTTTGAAAAATGTACCCAAAATCTGTAAGAAAAATTAGTGGCAGCATAAGAACCAGTTGGCTCTGGCAACGTCCCAAACAGAGATCTATCTCAAGGCCGGCTGGCTGCAAATTTTCGACTCAAAATTGGTGAATTGGTACTGAATTCGGTTGGAATTCTCCCACATCTTTGACAACATTCTATTTCAGCTAATGGATTATATTTTGTTAAACCAGCGCCCTTGTAAAACAGCATTGCTTCTAACCAAGATTGAGAAAATGATTGAGTTTCAGGCAGTTATGTAACTATGCCTCAAAATTTGGGGTTGGTTACGAATCTGGTGCAATTTTTGCACAAATTTTTATGCCTATCTTTTATTTTATTAAGAACTCCATTTGGTCGACAACATCCTGATTGGGTACAAGTTAGTGGGGCACAATTTGAGACGCAATTGCAAACTATCCATTTTAAGTGTACCATATAAAGTTAATGCCGTTTTGTCAATCCATTTTTTCATTTTGCATGCGGCACTCTTTGCTCTTGTTTTTTTTTCTTGTTACCAACTAATTATTTTTTTGTGAAAGTGAGTTTTGATAAATGGTTTTCTTTGAGAACTAAATTGAGTTGTCATTTTTATTTCTGCATTATTCAGTTCCAATATGTTAGAGCAAAACTGCATGGGTTCAATTGGAGGGGGGGGGGGAGGGGGGGTCAAATGGATGGGGCTCTACCAACAGTGCCACAACTGTACCCAATTTGTTTGCGTATGGTCAATCGTTAGTCAATTACGTTATTAAACTAACAGTTTATTTTGTGATGAACTCTGCGCATCATGTAGTATTCTGATCAACCTCGCTTTTATTCGAAATTTTGAATAATGATATTCAAAAAACAAATTATTTTTTTGCTATTCTTAAGGCAAGCTAATGGTCACAGAGATCACATTGAAAAATCGGCAAATGAGCGACATTTTTGCAATAGCTTGCCATGGTAAAGTGACTGTATATCCCCGAGTATATTGTAATTGGTACAAATATTACAGTAACACAATGCCAAATAATGCTCTCTCTAATATCATAATTAAATCTTAAACAAATCTGTCAAATTTGTTACAAATATGAATTTATGTAGGTCATCCATCCATGCATCCCTTTTTAGAATTATTTAATTTGTTGTCCCCACAATATCCATCCTTCATCCACAATCACTTTGGGTAGAATTTTCGGCCCGTTTTTGCGTGATCTTAAATGCAATATTTTCATGCCATAACGAAAAATAACAAAACACATACCGCTCAGCAGTTGGCATGGCTTAAACTGGACAGCAGCGTAAATGTTTCCGTATCGTTCCATTTGCTTCACCAACTTTTGCGCTCCGTAAAGGTCCACAAAGCGAAACGGACCGCCCCAAAATGGCGGAAAGCCGAGGCCGAACACGCTGGCAACGTCACCGTCCGACTTGGAAAAAATTATATTTTTAAAACAGTCTAGGATTTTTGGCGAGAAGCTGACTAGAAGCCATCCAGCTCAGTGTCTTCTAACTAGGAACATTTAGTCCGAAATTAGAATTTTCCAAAAAGAAAATGCTGAAAAAATTTATATTTTCCATAATCGATGAACGCGACATCAAATCTATGATTAGTCATCATCATTCATTCATACTAACACAATGTTATTTTATGATGATATAGCATCCAAAAGGCCAAATTTGCAAAAATATGACTCAAAATTAATGTACCGTACCGGTGATGAGATTATGCCCTCCTCCAGACAAATGAGCGCCTCGTTGACAAACCGGGACACCATCCGAATTTGATGGTCTTCGACGGAAGATGCGCCCTCTGATGGGTTCAGCTTGTGGCGTGACAAAATCTCCTGGGCCTTAGCGTTTGGAACCTTCTTGGACTTTTTGCTGCCCTCGGGCGAATAGGTATAAACGCCTAAAAAAAATCTTTCATTGGCAAATTTTCCCAAAATTCCTTCCTAAATTGTTTCGGGGGGGGGGGGGTGAAAAGGAATTGGGCAACCTTCCTGTTGCTGAGGACAGAGCAAATTTTTCCATTCGGGGTGGGGGGATGCGCATAAATTTAAAAGTCAGAATTAAAAACCTTTTTTTTTGTCCGACATTCGGGTTTTCGATCTTAAGAACGGTATACGATGGAGGAAACTATCCGATGGGGGGGAGGGGACTGATAAACGCACTATTTTGGAAAGGAAAAACCAAAAGTTCAGTCTCCCATGCGATAAAATTGATTAAAAAGGAGAAATTCGATGCACGAATTGTTTGTCGCGAAAAAAAGAAAGCATTTATGGAAAAGTCATATTTTAACAAAGCATTTGCCCACCTGCACCGGATTTTTTGCCTTTGAAGCCAGCGCTGATTAGTTCAGCAAGCAGTTCGGAAGAACCACCTTGCACACGGGGGCCAAGCGCTTTGCTCAAGAAGGCGGCAACATGTTCGCTAACGTCGAGTCCAACCTGAAAATTTTTTTTAAGAGTGCGAGCAGATACGTTGAGAGATACACGAAAATCAAATTCTTTCCAAAAACAATTGCCCATTTTAATGGCAAATAATTTCATGTTTTTAGCAAATATTTCGTCATTTTTCGCGTTTTTCTTAAGTATTTTGGCTTTTCTAGCAAATATTTTATTAAATATTATGGAAGTGTTTAGCAAATATAAATCCGCGCTCTAGAAATTTAATCTTTTGTAAAATTAATTTTTGCATGCCTCGTCACCCAGGGACGCCAAGCCGAGAGGGAAGCCAAAGTCGGTGGTGATTTTGTCGATATGTTGTGGCGACACACCCTCTTGGAACAAACGCATCATTTCGCTCATCATGGGAGCAAGACAGCGAACGACGAAAAAGCCAGGCCCGTCCTGATTTAAAAAAAAAAATAATAATTTTCCTCAATTAGATAGTGATAGCAATTTTTAATGTGATAAAATCATAAATAAAAATGGCGTAGGATTATTCTCCGTAGAGCTACAGCTTGGCCAATTAGACCCAAATTAGGGGTTAAAGAAGCAAGCGATAAATTCAAAAACCTAATTTTTTTACCTTAACCACAACAATCAGCTTCTTCTGGTCCAGCCCGAGCTTTGCAGCCACAGCGAGTGCATCTTTGGACGTCTTCTCTGAGACGATCACTTCCAACAATTGCATTTTGTCCACAGGTGAAAACTTGACAGAATTAGTAATAAACATACAGGGCGAGTTTTTAAATTTTGATTTATAATGAAGAATAATTTAAAAAAAAGTGTGCGGAACGGACTTCAGCGTTAAAAAGCTCGTATGTTTTGGACCCTCATTGTGATCAGGTCGCATTTATATGATTACATCCTTAGTCCGTCCATCAAATGTGAACCAAAGCATTTTTATGAGAACCAATCTAACGCACTAACCACTGAGCTACAAAATGTATGAGGATATAAGTTTTATTTATGTCATAATTAATAATTCATTTTTTCAGATTTAAAATTTTAGCTTGTTAAAATGTTTCTCACGTAGTGCATGCCAATGATTCGCTCAGGACGTTGTGCCGCGGACGCAATGTCGCGAATTGGCAGTGCCGAAGTGTTGGTTGCGATTATGCAATGATTAGGCACAACTTGTTCAAGCTGAAATAGAACGACGAAAATAATAATAAAAAAACAATTTTAGAAACTATAAAATCGAACGGCATACCTTTTGAATGATTCTTTGCTTCAGCCCAATGTCCTCGAACACAGCCTCAACCACCACATCTACATCACGCAATTGGTCATAGTCATTCACAACCTGTGAGAAATAAATGGACATTATAGATTATGGTAATTGGACCGATTGAACAAATGGTAAACCGTAAGTTTTAAAATGTATGGTACCGGTAATCGGGCGGATAAGAATAAATATATTTCTCGATTTAATCTAAAACTTTGGCCCGCTAATCAATGAGAATGGCTATCTGAGAGTTAATTCCCAAGGACTAACCGGCTTTAGTTTAGAGAGAAAAATGGCGCGTTCGGCAGCATTGATCTTCTTGCGCTTCTGTTGGCCCTCCATTTGGGTGGTGATCTGCTTCAGGCCACGGTCGAGTGCCTCTTGGGTGGTGTCCACAAGAATCTGCCAAAAAAAGGGCAAAAACATAACACCTATTTTTTCGTTTTTTTTCTTTCTCTTACGATTTAATATTGTGTCGCTTTTAGTTTCTATATTACTATACAAAAATACGAGATGGGCTGTCTGAAAAAAAAACACTCGGCAAGACTAATCACTACAAGTGCTGGTTGATCAGCAACGCCCAAGTGCCTCCGAGCGATTGCGTTAGTCAAAAATTTTTTTTATAAGGCTACGAGTACCCTCATACCGTTTCAATGCCCTTGTCAATGCTAACGTTTGCGATGCCAGAGCCCATCATACCGGCTCCAATGACGCCCAAACGCCTAAAAATCAATATGATATAGAAAGCTAACAATAATCAATTAATATATTAGATAAACAATAATAAGCATTTGATCATTAAGGCTTACTCAGTTTTGCATGCCTCGCCGTGTTTGTTCTTCTTACACTCAGTTTGGCCTGTGAATTTCAGCAAGACATCCGTATACTAATAGTGATACAGATTGGTACCTTTGAAAAGGCCAATGAGTGCCTCCGATTGGGTGGTTTGCGTGAGATAGCCAAACTCCTTAAAAAAATTAACGAAATTAATCTGGAAGAATCTAGATGGGTGCAAAAACCAGTGTTAGGATGTAATTATGAGAAAATTTTTTTGAGGATCTATAAAGGCATGGAAATCGAATTCATTTAAGATGTGCCTCTATATGTTCAATTTTTGCGATATTTCATAGACATATTTTCCATAATTTGGCGATTGTATGTTAATTTATTCGAATTTGTGAATTCGTCACAAATGCCGCCAGCACAATTTGTCCACCTTTGTCTCCTCCTCGTATCCCTCCTGTTGACCATCCACAAGCCCAGTGCGAACAACGCCCAAAATGCGCAGCGGTGCCGGGTAGTTGCCATGGGTCTGCTTCATCACCTTGTCCCGAGCCATTCGCATCACCACCTGCAAGCGCAACAAAAAGTAAAATGAAAATGCACCCCTAAGAAATGCTTTTTGAGACCTCCCCCCCCAAGAAACAAAGAATACCCCAGACCCAAATCCTGAATACGTCACAGGGCTTAAGCAGTTTCACTTGGTATGCACAATCATAAACTTTTAGACCGAATATATTTTTCAAAACCATACAGCGTCAAGCAATGGCTTTCGAGTCAGCAACGCATTCTGCACTCTCTCCATCAGAGGACGCTCGCGATTGATTTTCAGCGTGCCGGCAACAAGTTGTTCACATGTCGAAATGGCAACCTCAAAGGCACAAAATGGGACACACGACAGCAGTTTGTTTGTTTGTTCCCCATTTATTTATCATATTACAAAAACGGCATAAGTGCTTCATTAAATAATTTAAAAAATATGTAGTCCAATGCACACTTACTTCTTCCAAATAGCGATGGGTTCCACTGATTGGGTCAGTCAGTCCTGGCCCTAGCGGCTGCAAATAAAATGATTATACAGAGTTTTTGAACAGCAAAAAATATGGTCATTGTAGGTTTTTTTTTTGAACTTGGCGCGAAGCTAACGCCCTTAAAGAAGTAATATCCCAATTTGAACCTGTACGAGTTGGTCTACGAGGCCCATCTTTTTCGCCTTGTCGGGTCGAATGGTTTTGCCTGAAAAGAAAAAAGTTCGAAGTTTAGGTGAAAAAAAAAATCCAGCTTTCAGGAAGAATTATTTCCGGGATTCCCTTGGTTTTCGAGCATCTGTGTTCCCATCCGTGACGGGGATGAACCTTTGTGGTCAAGAATAAACAAATTTTTGTTGAAACAGGAAATCCATTTCGGTGCCCGGACCTATCCAGGATTATTTGGTAATATCTACAAAGTGTAAACCGTATGATCCCTGATCCCAACAAAGTAATTATGAGGATTTCCGTTACCGGTCAGCATCATGTCGAGCGCGTTTTGCAGTGAGATCAGTCGGGGCAACCGTTGGGTGCCTCCGGCGCCCGGCAATAGCCCAAGCATCACCTCGGGCAACGCGAACTGCGATTTCGGCGAGTTGACCACAATGCGATAATGGCATGCCAACGCCATCTCCAGCCCACCGCCCATGCACGAGCCGGAAATGGCGGCAACAATCGGAAATTGGAAAGGGCAAATAAATGAGAAATAATTTGTGTTTGCCGAATAAAAGGCGCAAAAAAGTCATTCTTATACTTTAGTTTTGCCAGGATAAATCCAGTGAATTTGCGGGGTTCATGGACCCTCGTCAGGGACGGTCATCCTCACCGGCTTTTTGCTGGCCTCAATCCGGTCAAATTGGATTTTTGCATCGCGCGAAATACGTGCCGCCGCCTCCGCAGTCGAGCAACGCGATAGCATGCCAATGTCCGCACCGGCGACAAAACTCTTCAAAACATGTTTTTAAGTTTATATACATTACATAAAAGAGAGGTTAAATTCTTAAATACAAACTTTCTTAATTATTATATGTGCTACTATATGAAAAAGTATAATACCTAATGCTCTTTTAATGACTAAAAATGAAAAAATTGATCATGCTTGTGGGATTGAACCCATGATTTGTAAGGAATTCCTGTGGTAAAACCACTGCGCCGTTTGCACGACGAGAGGGTTCACTTAATATAAGCTTGAAGTAAATTGCAGTGCAAAAACAGCGCAGTTGGTAAAGCGCGACTACAGGGCCTATCGTTTGCGAGTTCAATTATAGTTGACTTTCCCGAAAAGGCGCCCCGAATGAATTTGTTGAATTTACGTACGTTTGGCTTGCCAGACATAAGCACCACACCGCGCACCGACGCATTCTGTTCAATGGCATCAAACGCTTTGCGCAAGTCATCCGACACGGCCTCACCAAGAGTGTTCTCCTGTGAAAAACAAATTGAAAACCTGCCAATATTTGCCAACTCCAATTTGTACAATAGTTTATTAATCATTATCTTTGGGTTGACCGTTCCCGAATAAGGATAAATGAAGTTAATGGATTCCTTAATGTAATCGACCAAAAAACAAATTGCATAAATCACTTTTCATTTTGCTACCTTTGCCCCCCCCCCTCCCAGTTTTTCTCTGGTGATCTTTTTTTCGGTAACTCAGAAGTAATCACGGATAATCAACGGGTTAATCTGGGGATAAAATTTATTAAGAAATCGCGGATACATATGTTATCCCCCATTTCGAAGTGGTGGCGATTAAAATTTGTATTTTTGACCATCCTTGCACCAAATTGCAATGTGTCTTCAGATTGAATTGTTTTAGTGCTAAAAACCTAGGGGGAATTCAAAGAAGGGGTCAAAAACCGGAAATTGGAAAAGAGATTGATAAAAGCAAGCCCCTTGGAATAATACCTTCACGCCAGGAATGTCAATTTTGAGCACTGCAATGCCATCACCTTTCAGTGCCCACGAGACTGTGCCTTAATATGAACGAAAAGAATTTATGGCATATTAAAAAAAAACAAGCAGATTTTAAATATATAGCAAAAGAATCCGTATCTAAATTTATGCCTTTTGGACCCTGATAAATGAATGCTTCGTTAGGAAATAATTTTCTTAGTGAAATAAATAAACAAAACAAACTTTTGTGGTCCATCGCTCTCACATCGGCTGCGAATTTGGATGGGTCTGAATTAATTTTGGGCTTTGGTGGCTCAATTTTACAGCCCAAATTCTGTTCCGCGGATGGCAAAGCCGATGCCGAGCTTTGCACTGCAAATTGACTTAGGCGAGCAGGAGAAATTCCTTTAAAATGAAAAATATTGTATTGAATTACTTATCTAAAACCACAAGAAACACTTAAAATTTAAAGTTGTTTCAATACCCAAAGCATTGGCCGTGCACCGGACCAGGAATGTAACCGGACATCCTCTTTATTTATGAATACTGTTATTTTAAGCCGAGATGCTAATATCTTTAGTTCGGTATCCTGTTAGACTCCTTCACCGGAACGCTCTGGCGAATCAGGCCCAATGCATATTGATTTGGGATCGGCATCCCCAAATGTTTAATCAAACATTTCCTCACAGAATATTTTAAGCATAATAAATTCAAACATGGAAACTTACGAAAATTTCTAAGCAGCGAGGCCCTGCTAGCACAAAGTCTTGGCAACATTTGATGAAATGAATATGCACTTTAATAGTCGATTAATTTTAGAACAATTAGAGAATAAGTGATACATAAATAGTCTATTCGTTTCGGACCAACTCATTCTATTCGTTTTACGGTTAATTTGTTAATGCTATACAAACATTTAACAGTTTCAGTGTCTGTGCTCACGCGAAATCCTATGCTTTGGCTCCGAAATGAAAGATATCTATCATCCAATCATAAAAAAATTGTTTACGATTACGAGAAAACAGCAGTGTTAATGGAGATAAAGAGGGGAGGTATCGAATGCTGAGAGCAAAGTACACACAATTGACATCTCTGACGTTTAATTTATTTTTCTCTAGCTACCCGTTCTGACAGTAAATCAATGCATATCTACCATTTATTTTATTTTTCTCTAGCTACCCGTTCTGACAATTAATCAATATATTTTTGCTGCGTTAAGTACGCCTGCTCACCCTAGGGAGAATTAGCGAGTTGGTGGGCAAAACGGTGGTGCGCTGTCTGATGGTTAGGGACAGGAGGGTCGGGGACTTGAAGCCGAGCTCCAGTCCGGTCCCTACTGCTGACGGCATCAGAATGGGACGAGAAAAGGTTATCCGACATCTACCATTATCATGATGGCATATTTGTTATAGGAACTGATTGGCCTAACAGTGCACAATCACTATGAAATGATGGTCCAAGAGTTCCGTATGTCACCGGCGACTGTGATGGTTGTGCGCAAGAGATTGACAAGTACTGCTTGCCCAAGGATGACCTCGAGTTTGGAGGGCAAAACGGTGCACTGAACAATTAATATTGCCGGATAACCGAGTCATGTCCTCTCAACCTATCTACACTAATCTTGACTCGTTCTCGATCGGGATTTCGCGAAAATTTATCTCTTCTGGCATTGCAAGACATGAAATGCATCCAAAAAACTAATTTCCATCCTTAAAACCACACATTGTCATAGGTACTGACACAACAGTGCACAAATGCGTTGCAGGAGTTGGTCAAATTGGCGGACATCGGCTCCAATTACAAAGTGGGCAAAGGTAATGATGCGGACATTGGATAAACTTAAAATAGGATTAATTAATTTGGTTGTTACAGGTCGATGCTCTGATCGAGTTCCGTTTTATGCGGTTGAATATGCCTAAAAACTACAAAAAATGGTCATTTCGGCTTTTTGATTTTTCGTCATTTTTTTCCAGTCTTTATCAATTAGCATTTGATTTCAAATTTTTTGCGGTATTAATAGATTTGTTTATATGTACTTTAGGGTTATTTTCGTTAAAAAATTATTTATTTTTA
>JAKKIK010001898.1:0-13516 GCA_024500135.1 Heterodera carotae | reverse complement strand
AGTAATATTGTCAATAAGAACAATATAATTCAATCTAAAATTAATTCAATTAGTGTCACCAGCTAATTCTGCAACTTTCAAGGAAGCGCAAAATATAGTATATCCATTTTTTTTAAAATTAATAGAAACCGTATAAAATAAACCAAGAAATTATGCAAGATAATTATGTCTGAAAATATTGCAAAATATTAGCTTGTATAAAACAATAAAATGTGTTTTTTATGAAAAATGAATTTAAAGTCATCATTGTCGAATAATTATATCGCATTTTGTCTGACGAGAGGTTTCAATTTGATTCGTCCTCTCCATAAGAAATAACAAATTCTGATCTAGAAAAAAATACCAAATTAATTAAAAACAACACAATCGATGCGTAGTGAAAATGTAGACAATTTATTTTAAGGTTACTAAGTGCAGCAAAAAACAAATACATATAAATTTTCGTAAAAACTATGAAACTATCAAATTAAGACAGAGATATTAAAAAATCCTTTAATATTCTTGGACAATTTCTTTCCAAACTGAGACGATCAAATTAATAAAGTTTACATTATTTTTTAAAAACAAATAAATCTTTGCCAAGTGAACTTAGAAATAAAAATGGTTTTGCAAGGTTGCCATTGTACTTAACGCTTACAAATACGGAAACAATGATTCTCAATTACACAAACATTTTTAATCAAATTTACTCAAGAAAAATTTAGATCCAAGTGTTTAATAGTATATCAAACTTCAACATTTATTCAAACTGGACCTCTATATACGCAACTTAAAGTGGACATTTGACGCCATTTAAGTTAAGTCTTTTGCACAAATCAAGCATTAATAATATTTCTTTAATAAATAAATATAATAAAATTAATCAATTACAAAAAGAAATCATTGTTTTATCTTGGAAAAAAAAAGAATTTGGTAAATAAATTAAAATATCAACATTTTGTAAAAATAACTTCGCCGTCAAAGAGTATAAATTTTTTTAATAAAAATTATAACCAAATACCTATTTAATTAAATAGTGGAAAAAACAATTAAATATAAATAAACATAATTTAGAGAACTATTGACTTTGGCCGTTGATTAGCTTTTGGTTCGGACAAGCGAAGAATGGAAAGCGAGGCCCGAGGGGCTGAGAACATCGCGTCACATCGCCGGGGCGATTAACATTGCCAAATAAAACAAAATAAAACCGAAGCATAGCCTCTGAGTTGAAATGTGACGTTTTGAAAAAAATGTTCCGCGTGACGTTCTGAATAAAATAAAGAATATTAAAAATTTGACCAAAATAGCAACATATAAAAATATTTAAAAAACAAAAGCAAAATCGTGATTAGGTAACTTGTTTAAATTAAAAAAAGCAAAATTAATTGTGTACTGTTAAGGGCAATATAATGATTTGCTAGGGCGTAAAACAAAAAATAGTAAATTAAAAAAGTTATCCCATTTAGTAGTAGAAAAATATAATTATTAATGAACATTAGTACTGAGTGATGAATCCAAATTCAATCATTAATGTAAACTAATTATTTAAATATATAAAAAAAAACATAATCTTTTTAAAATATAAGTTATATAAATTATTTCTTTGCTTTAGCTAGAGATTTTGTTTGGATAATTTATTTATTAAATTCTAATGTATTGAATTGCATAAATGAACTAAAATTGTCATTTATTAATCAAAATAAACAATATTACGCTCAATCATCAAATTAATGAAAAGATTTACAAACAAAATTTATTTAATAAATGGATTTAACATTACACCAAACAACATTTAACGAATCTTTAAACTTGTCCCTTGAGTAAATATTTTTATAAGAGTTATGTTTTATTTCAAATAAATTGAATTAAATTAATTACAAAAAATAAATTTTAATTAAATAATTGAACATGGCGGTTGCTAAGCTTCAGTGTATTTTTGAGTCCAGCGGCGAGGGTGTTCAAGTATAAAAATGTGTTTGAATTAATGAAAATTAAACAATGAAACTCATTGCATTGAAATAAAAATACCCTGATTCTTTTTGTTGGTCAAAATAGAGAAAAAAAAAACTTTTTTTTAATCGAAACAAACATGTACGAATTGAAGAAAACGTGAAAATAATTCACATTTTAAAATTTGGTCACTCTTTGCATTTATCAAAATTCATTTACTTCTAAAACTGTAAAAAAATAGGAGTTGCCATCCTTATAATTTGCCATATCTAGCATGTGAATAATAATCTTGTTGGAAAATTTTTTATAATAACAACAAGATCTAACTATTTCTAAACTTTAAAATGTAAAAATTGTAAAGCGTCTAATAAAACATTAAAAGTTTTTATATAATAATTTTATCTATTATTATATACAAGTTCATATTAACAATTTAATTTGAGTTAATGTGCAATAAACTTATCTATGAAGGTATCATCAACGTAAATGATAAAGTAATTGTAAAAATTAAAAAATATAATAGTAAAATTAAAATGAACACCAACAAAATAACTTTATATAAGCGAACATTTATAAATATATTTCTTTGATTATATACCAAATCAACATATAATAAAAATTACATATTTTAAACTTTAAATATAATGTAATAATGTAATAATAAAATATTTTTTAATTTACTTAATAGAAAAGCAAAAAAAAAACACCTACTAAATATAACTCAAAAAAAAGAAGTTAAATATCATAATTAAAAGTACCAAAACTTAAGTTTGATAAAAAACTATTAATATAATTAGAAAAAATTTATATCTCTCTTGTTATCATACTAATTAGTTTATTCGATTTTAATTTAGCTTAAAGAAATACCAAAAAATTTTTGTATTGAAAAAGTGCAGCAACATTCACTAACAAACTAAATAAAAAACCAACTAAATTTAAAAATTCAATACATTAAGTGAAATTAATTATTTAATGTGCAAAAATTATTAATCTAAAGGTGTAGATGGTTGATATGCAGAGGCTCGAATAATAACAAAAGATGTATTAAATTATAATTCAGAATAAATATCATAATAAATGTTAGTTAAAAGGTACAATATATCTTTAAATTTAAATCTAATAAATACTGAAGAAAATATTTTATCAAATTAAACCATTAATGAATATTTTGTAAATTAAATGACTAAATAAATTAATGCGCAACTGATTATAGCCTGATTATGATCTTTAATAAAAACTTGCTGGCCGATAGTGGGAGCAATCCGAAGACAACAACTGTACAGGTCTTAATACATACATCAATTATTTAAATTAAAAATAATCTTTTAGTTAAAAAAATAAAAATCAAAATAATAGTAGCTACAAAAAATAGAACAAATTACTATATTTAGAATAAATTCATAATTTTCACCAATTAAAATTAGAATTATCTTATTCAAATTCTACTGTATGCAGCTCAATTAAAATTATTGCCCACATTATAAAAACAAAATTAAATTAGTATCCATTTAATATAATTTCTATGTTTTATATCCTAAAAATATCTTATATATAACTTAAAACAATCATTTTGTAATTTTATATTTATCAACATTTACCCTGATAAATTTAATAAAGTTTATTTAAATGTAAGTTTCACACTTGAACGGATTGACGAAAACCGATTTAAGAAAAAAATTAAACATAAATTTAATGAAAGCAAATTTAATTTGTTGAAAAAGAACATGATTTAAAATAAGGAGAATAGCATCAGTCTGCTAATTTTTACATTATAATACTGGAAGTTCACACGATTTTATAAATTAAAATACCTTTCAAAACAATATTGCTATTTCTCGAAAAAATGTGAAAGTAAAACAACTAATTTTGATTTTTTTTTAATATTTACAGATCCAATAAAAATAGATCGTAAGTCGTCATATTAATCAATTCCCACCTAAGAAACAAAACGCAAAACGGCAAATAATTATGTTAATAAAAAGATTTACAAAGAAAAATTTACTTTTGTTTTTTATTAGAATAAAAAAGGTTCAAATGTCAATAATAAACGCAACTCACAATAAACATTGTCTACAAATAAAATAAAATATCTCAACAAAAAAATCATTTTTGAAAATGCATTTCCAGAAGAAATGGTAAAAGAAAAAATAGACAACCGAATAAAACTCAACCCGTTTCCAAAGAATAATTGCAAGAACATCATGGGACCAGACGCTGTTGTTAATTTCCGTTTAACTCTGATTGAAGCACGCGATGCTTCTGCTAAAGTGCACGAAATGGTAAATGGAAAATAAAAAATCAAATAAACTGAATTATTAATCATTCCAAACCAAGCTAAACTGCACGTAGCAAAACAGATTTTTAAGCGAATAATATTTTTTAAATTATTGTGCAATCAAGACTTGAAAATGTGGATAGAATTAAAATTTGACATTTAGAATAATTTTAAATATTTATATCTAATTTCGGTAAATCAGAAACTTCAATAAGCAATTGTTTCATTAAAAGATTTTTTAATATCTCAATTCTGATAAGATCAAAAACTCCAACTTAAATTAAAAAAAAAGAAAGATGACTCACAAGTGACAATAAATGGTCTTATACTCATTGTTTATCAACCTAATTTTTAATTAGAGCCTACACAGTATTATTGATTAGATGTTTTAAAAATACCCGAACAAAAACATTAAATCAATTTACGAGGTATAAGCTCAAAAGTCTCATACTCACTGTCATATATTAAATTTATAATAACATTTGTATTTATAAATATTGTATATATCTTAGACAGTGAGATTGGGTGATCATGGAAAATAACTAATTGAGTATCACAGCATGAATTAAAAGAATCAATTCTTTAAATTGAAAGAATTTAAAATCAAAAGCGTAAATGTGTACAATCCAAATGCTTGTAATTCGAATAATATTGAATAATAAAAATTAACGATGCTTATTAATAAATAAACCTATAAAACTTTCACTTAAAAACCTTTATTTGATATACGTGGAATTTTGATTTGAATTTATTTACTTAGAACAGCTTGCTAACTTTATTACAGGAACGTAAAAATAAATTCATCATAATGGTAAGAGACAGGCAATAAAAAAATCTCCATAACTTATTATTAAATAATAAAAGACTAATTAGAAATAATCAAATAAATTACAACCCAAAAAACTATAGAAATAATGAAATTAGGAAAGTGAAAAGGACGGTTTCAAGAAAGAAAACAAAACAAGCATAAATTACGACTAAAGAGGAAGTATTGATAAAAAAATATAAAACTACCAAAACGGCGAATTTAAATGAATTAATATCAAAATTAATTTAAATATTTAGAAAAAGCTAATAAAATCAACCGGAAAACTGTTACCAAATTATTTTAATTATAAAATATTTTATATATATCATAATAAAATGCTTTTAAAATACTCATAATTTCTTAAAATGATAAAATAGAAAAAAACACCAAATATATAAATTATTCTTTTAACCAATTTTTTAAACCATTCGTTTGAAATTGTTAAATATCGAAAAATATTGCAATCGTATAAAAATAGATATTCCAAAAAAAGGTAATTCAAAATATTTTCATTATTGAGAATAATGCTTTAGTACTTAATATACGACAATGGCTTTAGGAGGTTGGGTCTTTTTAATTAATCCAAAAAAAATAATGCGACCTGCATTTTGTATGAGTAAAAAGATGCTATAATTTAATATACTAAAAAAAAATAGATAATACGGTATTTTAAAAAAGATAAACTATGGCCAAATTAGATCTAACCCAAAAGATTTTATTCTTTAAATTTGAAAAATTCAAATTATTGCTAATTAAATCCATTATTAAAAAGGTGAACCTAAATCGAAATTTTATTATTAATTTATCGGTTCTTATTTTAACTTGACTTAGTATGACACATGAAAAACAGTATAACCACCGCGCTAGAATTCAGAATGCATAAAAAATTAACTTAATTTAGTAATGCTTTGCTCAAATAAAAATTGTGTATAAAATATTTTAAAAACTAAACACTATCAAATATAATTGCATAGTATGTTTCAGAAATTTACTATTCACAAAAAATCACTAGCCAGAAAATAGCAAAAATATAATATTCTTAAACTTACTTATATAATTAAACAAAATAATAAAATGTTTTAATGAAAAAAAGAAGCGTGTCCAGAGTATGGCAAATGGAATTGAGTATTTATTAGTGGGAATTCTTATTTGCTAGGCTAAAACTCTTGAAAAGATGTAATTATAGCAAAAACAAATAATTAATTACCTAACTCATTTAGTTTATTTCAAAATTTTTATTGTTCAGCAAACCACGAAAATATTTTGCCCGGAATTACAATGAGAACAAATTGTCTGTAGCTAATTGTTAAATAGATGTGCATTTTATCAAAAACCAGAAGCAAGCAAAAAATCTGTTGTAAAATTTATTCAAATAAGATAATAATTTTTGAAAATTTTTCCTTAATAAGGCATTATCATTCAACCAATCCGGTGATTACCGAATTTTAGCTGCGGTAATCTTGAACTGCCAATTTAGGCTAAATTTTCATTTCTGACCAGTGATTGTCTCATTTTGACAAATTTTCGATGGGACCACTTATATTTTCTCCCCTAACATTTTAAAAAATTTGCAATTATTATTGAAATTTGGTGTTTATTAGTGCCTAATTATTTATACAACCTTTTGCGTCGATCGATTAATTCTCTACGAAATTTGAACATTCGATTCATTTTTTGTTGCCTCCACATTGGCCACCTGCATTGTGTGTCATATTTTTAAATTTAATTAAAAATGAATGCCTCATGAAACTGGTTTACTCACTAGCAGGGAAACTATCAGTACCTATGTTAAACAGAAGTAGAGTAAATATCCAAAAAAAAATGAAATACGAAAATGAATTTTCTTAATGTGTAATTATTTATTCAACAAATTGCTTCGATCAATTATTTCTCTATGAAATTTTGAACATTCAATTTATTTTCACAATGGCCACCTGCATCGTGTGTCATTTTTATTTAGTTCGTACCACCCGCCGATTTTTTGGCGGGTGGAAGGTCCATTCGGCGGTGGGGGGTGGGATGGGGATAACCATTCGCCGCCGATTGCATATTTTGTAAACTTTTTGCTTCATCATTTTTCAATCAATTTATGTCCTCTTAAGATCTTAAACCCAAATTACGTAACTGGTAATAATTTGAAATACTTTATTTGCAAAAATCCCAAAGTCAAGAAAAATAATTGCTAAATACTTATAAAAGTTTTAATTTTTAATTAAACTCTGACTGTGTGTGCCTTTACAGAAATGGCAAATACAAAAATTAATAACATAAAAGTGCTCGGTAAAAAATAAATAAATTAAGTTTTCTTATACAAACTTAAATTTTTGGAAATTTTGCAAAATAAAGATATATTCCCAAAAAGTGTTCAAGTCAAATAAAGATTGTTTTTTTGAAAATACATTACAAAAAAATAATGAAAAATGACATAGAGTAGAATTAATCTCAGATCAAATAAAAGTAATAAAAAAATAAAAGTTTTACGTGTTACACTGCTAATTTAGCTAAATTTCAAAAAAAACAAAAATGAAATAATTACCAGATTATTTTTAAAAATAAATAAACAATTATGGTTTTATTTTAATCAATTTGCAAATTATAAATGAATTTGCATTAAAAAAGTACGCAAAGCCCATAGCTTAAATAAAAGAAGTAAATAAAAAATTTGTTTATAATAAATTAAACAAAAAATTAACAAAATTTCGTAATTGATATCGAAATATGAGATCTTTATCTTAAAACAAAAATATTTTAGACATTAATAATTTTCAAGAGAAAACGATAATAGTCAGATACAAAAAACTGTGATAAACTTCCAAAACTAATCTGGTCTCTAAAAGTTATATACCATTTAATTAAAATTTGCAAGTGAATAAATATAAATTTAATAAATAATCGAGTTTATAAGAAGATTGGATTATAATTTGTTCTAATATTAAAATTTAATGTTGAATAATATACTTTTAATACAAGAAATTCATGCCATCAGTTGAAATAATAGGTGTATTAAGTTGTTCAACTAAAATATTAATCGAGCAGATAATTGTTTTCTTAAAATCAGCGAAATTGCAGCAGAATTTCAGAAAAAATTGACTTAAATTGGTAAAGAATGTGATAAAGAATATTACAAAAGAGATTTAAAATAAAAATAAGTGATTAATAAGCCTGATATTAATTTAAAAAAAAAAAGTACTAAATTGATCTTCATTCGTGTGTATGTATGGTGTATAACATTAGGGCTGGCAATTTTACTAAAAAGTGCCAAAATTTTTATTAAACATATTTTCAACTAAAAGTAAAAGGTCAAAAAGTGACGAATATATGCGTAGGCTTAGTCAACAAACAATAAAGGTTTTCTAATTAAGATAATTGAAGAATTTTTAAACATAAACTTGGAAATTAAAATGAAAATAAAGAAAATCAAACTAAATATAAATAAATAAAAATATTAACACTACAGAGATATATGAAAATATTTAAGTTTAATAACTTTTCTCTCATGATGAGGTTAAATCTACATTAAGTTCATGAATTGAGTGCATGTTTACTTTATTTAAATATAGAATGTGAATGTAAAAAAAAATGCATTATTAAACTGAAAATAAAGTAAATGAATAAAATATAAGATTTAACCAAAAATAACAATAAAATAAGAACAGATAAAAACATAATTAACTCTTAATGAGATTAACTTTAAATAATTATAAAAGTTTTAAAAAGTTATAAATTTTACAGTTTCAGTTAAAATATATTAATTTCTTTTCGAAAAAGCATAAACTAAGAAGCTCAAATTTAAAAAATGAGAGAAAAGTTTTAAAACTAAACGCTTCTTCAATAAATGAATGGGTAAATTAACAAATTTCAAAACAATTATAATGCAATAACTTTTCTGTTGAATGGTTAAGAAATTAATAAAAACGTGCACCTTACCGCTGACACTGTTGCTGTGTTTTTATTTTGTCTAGTAGATAAAGAATAATTAATTCGATTTATTAAATCAATATTGTATAGTTAAACTCTTAAACTTTCTATAAAATACAATGCATTTATTGATTGAACCATTGAAAAATTGTCTGATGATTATTTCGCCTACGAAAGACAGCAAAAATTGAAAAAGAAAAAATAAGCAAAAAAATAAAGTATTAAAGAATAACAAACTAAATCATAATGTCATTCAGGTATAACCAAAAAGACATACCAAGATTCTAAATTAGCGAAATTGGTCTCAAGAACGTGGAAAGATCACGGCGGTTGAAACATTCCGAGTTGTAATAATTTTTAAATTAAAAACGAAGTGTCTAGGTTCACTCCAATTAAGAAATTTGCTTAAATGAAAAATAAAATATAAAGAATATGTTCTTGAATTTATTAAAGGTTGAATTTTTCGTTAAATTGTCGGGTCTTATTTCAACTTGTAATGAAAAATAAATAAATGAAAATAAAGACTTGAATATACGGATAAATTATAATTACATTATAATTACGAATAGATAAAAGATAGCAATTAATATAATAGTAATACGATAACTAAAGACAGGATTTATATTGGCTAAAAACTTCCAAACCAATGTTTTATTCTGGGAGTGAATAAAACGACAAGAGGCGCAATTGTTCGAAAAAGTGTCGAAAAAATGCACTTTTTGCCATATATATAAAAATAAATGGGACGCATTTTTTTTAATTATTCATTATTGAAACCTTTCATCTGAAATTTATATAAGTAAAAGAAACACCATATTAATTCCTCTACCTTCTCATTATACAAAAGTGAATATGGAATTATTGGACCAAAGACTTGAAGACATCGCAACGATGCCAACACAAACCATGCTTCACGACGATATTTCGTCGAAGTCATGTGAAAAATGTTTATTTGCGATTAAAAGTTTTTAAAAGCTTATAAAATTGCTCAAGCCGTTAACATTCACACAATAAAAAAAAGTTAAATTGAAAATATAAGTCCAAATAAATAAACTTTTTGTAATCAAAATAATTATAATGTGTATAGGCAAAAAAGCACGATAAAAAAAGTCTCTTAAGAATAATCAAAAAAGACCATAACACCAAAAAGTAAACATTTTCCAAAAAAAATTATAATAAACATTTTCTACTAATCGGATGAATTAAGCTATACATTGAGATGTTGTTATTTTTCACAAATGATTTAAAACGAAAAAAAACAAATTAAAAAATTAAATAATTAAAAATAGAAATTTTTTTGTTGACATTGGCGAGCTTTCAAATAGAGGAAACATAGTAAACGTAAAATGAAAAAAAATTGAATACAGAATAACCGAAACGACAGTATATAAAAAATAGAATTTGTCACATAAATTTCGCTGCTATTCGCCAATGATAAATAGAGTAAAAAATGAAGAAATCACGGTATTTTTTGGCTAAAAGTGTAATTATAAATTAATTTTTATGAGAGAAAACATTTGTTAGCAAGAAGCGTGCAAATTTAAAAATTCAAAAAAATTTAAATTAGATTGATTGGACATGACGAATCAATTATCTGGCAGGCAAGTTCATAAAATCATCATGATCTTTTGTGCTACTGCTATTTTACACCCAGCTAACATGTAAGTCATTTCCAATAATATGTTATTTATTAATTTAAACAATAAATGAAGCTCCTCTTCTTGAAATCTGTAACTTAAATTAACATTAATTCATTTTGCTAATTTAAAAAAGGCAAATAAAAATTATTCAAAAGAGAAGTAAAAGCATTAGAAAATAGAGAAGTCATTGGGTGCCACGATGAAGAATATCAATTTCACGACTGCTGTCCACATGGATTTAACATCGCGTCCACCATTTAGTATACCGCCTCAACGAACCATAAATCTATAATATATTTAAATTAAAAATGGCAAATTAAAGTAAATTATCTAAAAGAAGAAAAGATTTTTAATTCATACAAAGTTTAACTGTTTAACAAATGTCCATAATTAAATCAATTAGTTTTCTCAAATTCGGAGAAAAATACACAACAGAAAGTTAAAAAAATTACAAATTCAGCAAAAAAGCGTTAACCTTAATTAATTACTTTTAGTTAGAATATTTGTCATAATAAAATAATAGTTCCAATAAAATTATTCGTATATAAACAAAAAATAAATAAACGAAAAAATTGAAAAAGGAAAACCTAAACCTAAACCTAATACCTATTCATCACAAAAAATTGTAAATGTTGACAGACAATTATTCAATAAATGAAGAAAAGGTAGAAATTGAATATAAGTACATTTAAAATTTTATTGAAATTCGAATTGCTTTTTAATAATAATTAACCAATTAGACGGAATTAAGGCGTGATTATTAAGCAGCTTAATGGATTGCAAAATGGAGAAGCAATAAAAAACTTGATAGTGAACCAATTTATGTAAAATAAAAATTAATTAGATAATCAACCAATTAAAAATGGAGAAAGTTGTAAGTATAAAATATTAACTAAATGATGAAAAAAACATACCTAAATCCAAGTAATATAATAAAGTATATGGAATTTCTTCAAAAAGAGCATAGATGGTGTAATTCGAAGGTACAGCTTAGTCGGCAGTCGCAACCTGTCTGCTCTAGTTATTGACTGGACGCAGAGTATTGGAAGATAACAATGAATTTCATAAATTGTAATTTAAAACCAACATCAAAAAACAAAATGCGCGAAAAAAACTACCACCGTCACAAAAAATCAAATCACCCGAGTTCCGCAGATGCCCGAGAAGGAAATAAACTTGTCTAATCAAAACCATTTTAATTCTCATTAATATAAAAAGCACAACGAATTAATCATTAATTATCTAACTAATTCTCACCACAAAAATTGTAACAATTGGATTGATTTATTTTTAAAATTTTTCATTCGTGCCATTTCTTAATTAGAATCAATAAAAATAAATTGAGTCGATTTATTTGTTTTTAAAATCAGCTGGTAATAAGCAATCAAAAAAGTGCTTTGTAAATGAATGAGTGTAGTTCTAGCAAACTTTAAATCGGCAATACTTTGTCTAAACAAAAAAAAAGTATTTGAAAATTTTATGCCCTACAAATTATTTATATCAATCTTTTACAATAAAATAATATAAATTTGGATGAAATTACAATAATAACCATAACTAATGATTTGTATATTATAGCCAACAGCATGAGATAATGGAACATCATAATCAACAAAGAGAAACTAAAAAATTTCCCGTTTTCATTCTACGAAATTGTAAAAATCTCCTTTATTATGCAACCCAGTAAGAAATAAGCAAATGTGCTTCGCTATTAAGAATGTGAATTGCAATCGAATTTTTTATGATAATTAGATCAAAATAATTTTTATAAAATAATACTATATCTTATTTAATGTTAATAAAATTTTTTTTGCGAACCAAGTTCTCACGAGTACACGCATCGAGCCAGGAATATAAAACATGATCATTTTTTGCATTATAATATAAATCAAAAAAAATCTTATTGCTTATATAAATATTATTTTCACAAAAAAGTGACAAAATTAAATTATAGTTAGGAATGAATAATGACATATTGTTAATATGTTATTGTATTAAATGCATTTCCTTCAAAAAATAAATTTAATTTTAAGGTAAATTTAAAGAATCTAAAAAAACAGAGACAAATATATAGTATGTTTTAAAATCTTAGGCAAGTAACTGCTTTTTGGTAAGGAATTAAGGCGTGATTAATGAATTTATATGTATAATCTGAATGTCTGTAAAAATAATGTTAATTAATTAAAAGTTATTTCACCGATCAATGAAATCTTTATTCTACGTAACGAGTAAAAATAATTTGAAAGACACATCATTAGAGCCATTGAAAACCCTTTATAATCAACTTTTATGCTTAACAAAGCAAAATTACAGCGAGAGTTGCTATCACAAGACTTAAAAACACACTGAATGAATTATCAGCATTTTCGACTTAAAGACAATATTAATGCTGTCATTAAAGCTGCCGAAACTAAATCTAAAGTATTTAAATATAGTCAAAAAAGTGGGTATATTTCAAAAATGCTAAAATTAAGATCATCTAAACACATGTAAAAATATTCAAATAGGATATTTATCTTTAAATAAAGGTTTTAATAACATAACAAGTTTATTCTATCGGATATTAAAAAACAAACAACTACAAAAAATTAAATTCAAAATTTAATATAAATTCGGATTCGGCAATAGGCCAACCAAAATTGAATTATCTCTGTTATTCATCGCAAAACACCTACAAACAAAAACAAGTTCCAAAACTCGCCATGATCAGTAATAGGAGTGCGGAGCAGGGTTGCCGCGGGTTACCCGAAACCCGAAACCCGCGACCCGATACCCGGTCTTTTTGGCGACCCGAAACCCGAAACCCGACACGAGCTGTTTTCGGTCGACCCGACCCGAAACCCGACCCGAGATTTTTGCCAACCCGAAACCCGAAACCCGACCCGAGATTTTTGGTGCGGGTTTTGCTGTTTTTGCACTGGTAAGAATGCTGATATGAGAACAAAA
>JAKKIK010001897.1:0-13525 GCA_024500135.1 Heterodera carotae | reverse complement strand
AATGTCTGTGGAGAATCAAAAGAAGTAAGCTGGAAAAAGGTGTAGGACCAGTGGAATCATAATGGGTGTGAGGGGGAAGGAGTGTGGGGTAGGGGAATGAATATATTTTAGGAAGAAAAGGTGTGGGGTGCATTGGATTGATGACACACAAAATGAAACGAAGATGAAAAACGGGTTGAAATGGGAAGCGACCAAATTTGGAAAATAAACTAAAAAAGGGTGGGGCGGATGGTCAGCAGAAGAAGCACTCCTCCATATATGTACAATAATAAAAACGACCTAAAATACGTACCAGAAGCAGCAGTCATGCAACGATTTACGCGCGATAAATAAAAAAAGGGTGACCCAAAAAACGCGATAAAAAATTCCGATGACACGCCGTAAAAACTGAAAACTCATCCCATTAATTGAAGAGTTAATTAACACACAAATTTTATTCCTCGAAAGCAATTAGAGGGACATTGAGTGCAATTCTGTGTTGGACTTTGATGGCTTAATTAGTGTGTAACTGTCGGATCAGTTCCGATAGCAAATTAGCATTTTGGAAAAGGCTTTTATTTATCCGTCCCGCCGGAGGAAGCGCGAAAATCAACCAAAATTCATTTAATAACGAAGAAATTTGCTTGCTTTTGTTGTTGTTATTGGTGCTGTGAGATCATCAGCAGCGAAGTCACTGGCCTCCCCTTTGACGCTTTGCTGGCGGCCGACTGCGAATTTTTCTCCAAACCCTTCCTATTCATTCAGCCCCTTTCTTCCATCCCTCCCCCTCGGCTCTCCCATTGTGACCATCGTCGTCGTCTTTTTGCTTCTCTGCCTCTCCGCGTTGATTTGCGCTTGCTGAATCGTTTCACCCGCCGCACGCTTTGCCCCCAAAGCGCCGCGCAAATCATCCCGAGCAGAAGCAGCAGTGGTTGAAGTCACAAAAATGTGCGCGCGCGCGCGGAATTTGCGGGTGGTGGTGGGGAAGGAAGGGATACGCCTCCCCCCAGTCATGCAAAACCAGTTAATTAAATCAGTCAGCCCCGATGAACCGAGACAGCGGCAATGGGACAACCAACCAGAGCAGCTGTTATGCTGCACAGGAATGGTGCACGCAATACACACGCCACACCCAATCACACTGGGACATATGGGAAGGAGGGAGACAGACAATGAATGGACGGTCGGGTAATAATCCCATTAAGACCTTACTGAATGACCAAATATGTATCGATGAAAAGTTTACGGGACATTGTATTGAAGAACACAGTCTTGATAATATAAAAAACACAATCCTTTGGTGACGATTATCACAAATGTGTTGTGTGTACAATATTCTCCTATGGCGAAAGTCGCTGCATTTTCCACTCCATTTGTCCACCGTTTTGTGTGTACATGATACTAAAACGATTGAATTAAGGCCGCATTCATTACGCCATCAAAATTTAACCGGTCATGCACGCGGTTGTTTTGTCCTTGCCAAAATTCAAAGTATGTCGGACGGAGAGTGTAGCCTAGCCTGAAGATCCAAAACAGCATTAACAATCCGTGTGTTTAAATCCATCGAAAATCAGGGGATTGTTAATGCGTTCAGTTTGTACAATTCAATCAAAAAAAAAAAAAAAATACCAATCACTTGGCCGCGTAATTGACTCCTCTCCACTGGTCGAGCAAAGTTGTTCCAATTCACGTTGTTTTTGTGCTAAACACTTAAGACAGACAATCAGATAAAAACAAGTTTTTGAACCATTTTTACCTCTCGGCCTGGGATGATCGAACTCTGGTCGCTCAGCTTGGAACCAATCCGGGACTCGATTGGCCGCTTTTCCCAATAAACATCGGCCACTTCTTCCGCAAGCAGCTCCACTCGTCCTTCAATTCGAACTTGGCGGTTTATCTAAGGTTATGTAAATTTATAAAGTGTGCAATTTGAACTTTTATCCGAATTGTTTTCGTAGGAACTCCAAAAAGAATCGGTGGCCTTACTTTTTGCCAATGAAACAGAGCGCATGCGTACGGATTTTCACCCAATTCCCGCCCTTTTCTGCTGTTTGAGTGAGTGAAGAACACAAATCCGCCCTCCTTGCTATACCCTTTGAGCAATAGCATTCTCGCGCTTGGACGTCCATTTCTTAAAACTTCAGGAAACGAAATTTTTAAGGATTTCCATTAGCTATTGTAAATCTTATTGTATGAATACGAATAAGCCAATACAAAGCAATTGTTATTTTATTTCACCATTTTGTTAATTGATTATCAATAACAAGCCTCGAGACTGTCGACAGAGCGAACGCATTCACTTCCTCATATTTGAGGTCTGTTTGGGCGACGACTTTCCCAAACCAAACGTTGAACTGCTCAAAGGGACATGAACGCATGTCTTGCTCCAACAAAAAGGGCTCTTCTTTGTCCACATATAATTTCCGCAAAGCTGAAAAAACGGATTCATCAATTCCTTTAGGTTCCAAATTATGTTTATGATTTAAGCTTACATTGCGTATTCAGTGGCACTCCATCTACACATGAATCATCATCGATAGAAGGTTGGGCCAGATGCTGTTGTTTCTCATCATCGACTACCGACTCAGAAAAAGAATGCCTGGTCATTTGTGTGGATTTTTGAAAAATCGGTACAAAACAGTGAGGTGGTGACAAATCCAGTGCACGCGTGACAAATTTTGAAATGTTACAACTGTTTTTTAACAAAATCATTTAAAATACAAACAAAGACCTATAAGCGTAAGTTTGTTTATAGAAATGCTATTGGTAAAATTTGTAAGATATTTAGGCTTTTCGAATGTGTTGAATTCGATCTCGTCCTTTCAACTAACACTGAACCCAAGGCCGTTAAGACAAAATCTCTCAATTTCAAACACCGAAAATTTTAATTTCCCAGAAGTCCTTTGGATGATTGGCATAATGTTTATCCCACTAATTACAATTCAAAAATACCGATAATGCGACGAGCGCTTTGGTCTCCGTTTCACGGCTGCTATCCAAAGTTTTTTTTTGTTTGTTAACGTTTTTCACTGTTAACTGTTTTTGGACAGATGTCAAATTAAGATACCTTATTCTGATCATTGAGATTTCACAACTGAATTTATTTCTGTCAAGCCAAAAATGGACAATTTGAAGAAGGTCTCCAATCTTGTGTAAGTACCTTATCCCCTTTATTTTTGTAATTGGCCTTCATTTATTTGTACAGGAATTGGCCTGAGTATGACCGTATTATGGAGGAGATCTTCTACAATAAATTCGGAAAACTTCTTGAAAAAAAGATGGATGAATTTGAAGAAAACAAAAAGGAACTGAAACAAAATGTGAAGCGCATTTTGGAAGATCCAAAGGTCTTTTTTATTTCATTTGGTTTTAAAATTTGGAGAAAAATATTTGAGGTTCTGCCAACGCCCTCTCGCAAAGTCAGACCGGCAATTGCATTGACGAAACGAATAAACGAAATCAAAGAGCAGCACATCAGGGCGAAGAATGAGGAACAGCGAGAGAAGGAATTTGATCGGGACAAGAAGGCGCAAAAGATCCGCGAGGATCAGCTGAAGGAAAAGGCGGAACGGGCGAAACGGTCGTTGAGCATTGGAAAATTTATAAAAAACATTATATCCCATGTTAACCAATTTTATATCCAACTGGGTAAATCTAATTGGTCAATTTTCTTGGTAATAGTGAAGCTATCCCCCATTTGAATGAATTTTTAATAGTTTATCCCCCTCTTTAATTTTAAAAATCATGCAAAAATTTTTCTAGGGGTTTTTGGGGTCGCTGCTCACGAATCTGGCATCAGTTTACACCATCTTTGCTATTACCATTTTTTTGTGTTTTAGGGATCGCGAGGAACGGGCAAAGCGAGTACAGAAAAATGTTCAATTTCAAGAGGCCGAGAGGAAGAAGCAGGAAGAATTGATTCGCACTCGTATGGTAAGAATCGAAAAGTATTATTTCCATTGTTGAACTTTTAACGATTGCTTCTAGGACGAAGCGAAAAAATTCGCTGAGGAACAGAAACGACTCGCGGGGACGCCAAAATGCCAACTACTCGCGGGGACACCAAAATGCCAACGACCCGCGGGGACGCCAAAATGTCAACGACTCGCGGGGACGCCAAAATGCCAACGACTCGCAGGGACGCCAATATGCGCAAAGACACCGAAACAGCCGGCCAACATCAAAAACGACAAAACACCTGTCCTTATCGCTCCTAAAATTTACGACAAAACACCCGTCATTATCGCTCCTAAAATTTCTTTAGAGGTGCCCAAAGTTGATGAACCTCTAATAAAAATTGTCCCAGTCGAAGAGTTGGCGAATCAGAGAGAGGTTAAATTTAATTGCGTCCCATTTTTATACATATGTTATGTCAGTCTCATAACTCCCACAGAATGAAATGCAAGAAACCCAGCAGCAATTGGATGAAGTGGTGGACATGACGGAATTGGATGAACAAGTTGATGAAATCAGGTAAAGAAAAGGGGTGACCGAGAGTGAGGGGGGGGGGGGGGGATTTCCCTGATTACTGACATAGGAAAACCCGACACACCTTGAAAAATGACTCCCTGCTAATCGACATCGCAATGGTTGTATATGCCGTCAGCACCCAGCTTTAGAAAAAACCCATATAATACTCATACTGAATAGGCAAATGGGAAAACAAATTTGCCTTATGCTTGTGAAGCAGGAACACATTTTGACTCAACTTGTGACATTTACGCCTCCAAAAAACCACTATTATTTTTGTAAAAAAAATCCAAGTCGGATTTTCTGCGCCCGGGGGGCTTGGGATGATGAGAAACGAACGAACATCGCGTTAAGCAGCTATTTCAGTGCGTACGACATCACCAGAGACAAAGTCCCGGTTCCTGCCACTGAAGAAAATTACAACGTAGACGACCTGTCCTCAGAGGATGAGACTGATCCAGAGGACTCGCCGAGGAAGCAAATTCCCAAATGGGCGCAAAGTATGACATTTCTTATAAAAATATATAAGTTTTCCATTCCAGAGGATAACATGACGCAGCACATTATGAATCTTCAAAATGTTATGGCAATGGAACACATCGACCGATTCTTTGGACGCATTCAGCAGCCGAAAGTTCTCGACTTCTTCAAGCACTTCAAGACGAAATACCCAAAGAGGCGTTCTTCGAGTGCTAATTGGGACAGGTCTTCTTGCTATTTCCCATTGTGTTTCCTATTTAATAATTCCTTCCATTACAGTCCGATGTCCGACCCTACGCCCGGCTTTAGTCGTTTTCCGAAGATGTTTCAGCGGTCCTGATCGTTTGTGCCCTTATTGTCTGATTTTTTTTTTTTTTTTGGTGTATTGTCTGATCTTTTTGGTGTAAATTTCAATCTCACTAACAATTATTGTTTTGCAACGACTTTTTGGCTTTGAATGTGTATTGTAAATGGTTGAATATACTTTACCTTTATTATAAAACTTGCAAATTGCCTTTTTAATTAAAGAGATGATTACTTATCACTTTGATACGGGCATCAGATTCGCTTAAGCTTCCCGATTGGAGGTGCAGCTTTGCGTTTGTGCAGTTAATATTTTTGATTCAAAAACTATCTGATTTTATTTGGCATTCTATCGACAAATAAAAGGGATAGCGTAGTTTTGGCCCCGAGGTGTTTCGATTTTGACAGTGTCCGGGCAATACGACATTCGTTCGTTTAGGCAAAATTATTTCGATAAATTTTTTTCAACAATTTCCACATTAATTGGTTGCTAGTAACTAGATAGATTTCGACTTCAGAGACAACATATAACGGGGCTAAAACAACCCCAATTGGTGTTGGTGAGTACAGTGATTTTTAACCTTTAAACATTGTTTGTCGTTCCCTGGTCTAAATCACCCTTTGCTGTCGAATCCTTTGTCATTTTTATGTAACGGGATATACACAAATCTTTTATTTTTAGTTACGGGCGTCTGCCCCGCCTGATTTGAGAAAAAAAAAGTACAGAATTTCTCCATATTGTTTAGCAATGTGCAGTGAGGGGTCTTCTCGTCCCGCCTCTTTTAAACGTGTCAACAATTTGAATCTGCTGACAGTTACGCCCGCCTTTCCTTCTCCAATTTCACCCGACATTCTCTTCAACAAGGCTCGCTCACAAATTTTATTTATTTTTTCGCGAAAAATTGCCAGCCATTTAATGCGTTATTTCTGACATTTACAGGAAGTCATCAATTTTGCCCATGGTCGTTGTCCTTCAGCGTTTGTCGACGACGAGTTGAGCCCCGAGAGTCGGTCCAAATTGTTCTCTCAGGACAACAATCTCTTCGGGGGAGACCGACTTTCGCTGGTCTCCAACGAGTCGATCAGTTCCATCAGCGAGACGGAGAAAGACCGTTCGCCCATTGATCAGGTAAATGAAGTGGCAAATTTGGCACTTTTGCGAAGCAAATTACCCTCTTTTTCAAACAAGGACAATGTTTGTGTGCAACTCAGCGACTGGTTCATCCAATCGATGGAAGAGCGCAAATGGCGCCAACTCACCGAGGGCATAGACTTTGACGAGGAAGTCGACCCCACACGCCACTTCGGCTCTATCTCTCCCAGCAGTGGCGGCAACTTTGGACATGGCGGGTCGTCGTCGCCGTCGACGCCCACGGCGGACTTTCATCGGCAAGAGGGCAACTCCGTGTTCTATGCAATTTGTGACGAGGAAGCCGCACAAATGCCCACCACATCGAGGTGCTTGCCGCAAATTATGAGATTTTAGGCTTCATATTTAATTGACAGAAAGGGGACGGACGACCACGGGCTATATCAATAATTTGTCGTCTCTGACATTAAATGTTCACCACTGATTAAAGGGTTTGCGGGCTGTCCGACCAAAGTGAGCCTTTGTCGCCTCTACGACAAGCAGACTCTTCGTCGTCTCCGTTGCTGCAGCGACGACGACGAAGCAGCGACTCGCATGTCGTGGACAAGGTCGCCGGCCTTTGGGGGCAAGGGCCATTTGCGGTGAAACGGACGAACAGTGTCCAGCGGCTGATCAGTGCGTTGGCTGAGAATTTGCCACCTTCGCCGAAGGTACGGCTGACTATTTTTTCGAGATCGGAGTTTAAAAAACGGGATCAGCGGCACCGGGATTAAAAAAAAATGATTTGGCCGGAACGATTTCAGGGAAAAAATGATCATGATTACCGGGATAAAAGACCATGATTACCGAGATAAAACCCTAATGCTACCGCAACCGATCTCGGTTTTTTAGATATAAAGGTAGCATGGGAAAGGCCTGTTGATGTTACCAATTTTAAGCTCTTCTCAATTTTAGGCCCTGCGTCGTTTTGATGCTTTGCGTTCCTTTAACATTCCGACCCTTCGGGCGCCCTTGAGGAAGTGGCGACCGCCCAAGAAGGAATTTATTTTTGAGCACACAAAACCGATGGAGTGAGTTAATTCTTCGAATTTGGTGTATACTAAGCATATAGTTCATTTTTTAACATTTTTTGTACATATTACGCGTTTTACTTCCATTTAATTAATGCATTGCCTTCCCGAAACATTGAAGCAACAAATGAATGCCTTTTTAGTTTTGTCACTCAATTGGCCCTCCAAAGGCATCGCTGCGCGGGCTGCGGACTCAAATTTGACCACGTCTATGTGAAGAGAACACTGTACTGCCACTACTACTCGAAGCTGTTCTGCCAATGCTGTCATCAGGGAGCAAAAGTTGGCAAAAATTGGGCCGGTCCCCAAGGGGAAATAATGCCAAAACCCCAAAGGCGCATTTTCAAATATTGACGCAGGGTCTTTTCGGGATTTTTTTTATTTTTTAATTGTCATCATTTTAGGCGCGAATTCCTGCGCTTGTTTTGCACGAGTGGAACTTCAAGACGTACCCGGTGTGCGACATTGCCCACCAATTTTTGCTGGACAATGCTGATCAACCGGTGTTCAATGTCCGTCTGATCAGTCCCGGGCTGTACAAGCGTGCAAAAAATATGAGAAAATTTCGCAAATTGCGCGTCAAAATTTCGCACATGTGGCCCTTTGTGCAGATGTGCAAACTAACCACGGAACTGATGACCGAAAATGGATTGTACGTCTGTTTTATTTATAAAGTTTATCATGATGCTTCCAAAAAATAATTGTAAAATTAGGTTAGGAGATAAAAATTTAAAAGAAAACTGGGGGTTTTTCGAAGATTTTTTGATTTATAAATCGTTTTATGTTTTATTTCAATGACCACTCGACTGGGGGGGGGAAGATCTTTTTGAGAAATAAGATAATTTTTGGACAGCCAATTTCTCTCATCAGAAATAAATAATTCGTTTAGCCTTAGGACATTGTTCTCCTCCGTGCCGAAGCGTTTTTTGGCGTTGGAATCGGTGGATGTGTTCTCACTGCTCGACTTTGAGCGCATTGCGAACCGCAATTTGTTCGAACTGTGCGAACCGTTGGCGGTGAAGGGCGCTGCGCACATTGAGAATTGTCAAGTAAGTTTTGGACTCCCTGAAAATCCGACTTCGGTAAATATGGCATAAGCTAAAACACGACCTTCTGTAATCCGAAACCGAAAAAACATGACATCGCGATTGATAAGTGGCAATGATGGTCGAACTTCACCGGGACATTTAACTATAAAAATCAAAAGGATTAGTAACTTTTGTCTTGTTTCCGGGTGTCGCATTTTCAGGTAGTCTTATTTTGTGTCGGTTTTCTCCAATTGGAGGGGTGGACAGAGTGTCACCCGCGGAATTTGAATTCACTGGCCAACTGCGCGGTGTTTTGTTCCGTTCACTTCGTCCCGTTTTAGCGCTGTCGTCAGAACGCCTTTCTGTGCCAAATTTGTATGGAGCCAAACGATTTGTTGTTTCCTTTCCAAATTGAACGCTGTTACCGCTGTGACGGCTGCGGCTCGCTAACCCACTGGAAATGCTACCGGAAGAAGCCGACGAATGCGCTGGTCGCCGCCGATGGGGAGACGACCACCCGGGAAGGAGAACAAGTCCGTTGCGACAAGTGCGAAAGAATTCGGCGGAAAAAGTAGGGAGAAGTTGCGCCAATTAAGGTCTTTTTTTATTATACGAGCCCCAAGGACAAGGGTTTAGACCTTTTCGGGAATTTTTTTAAATGAAGTATGGCCGGACCTTCCTTTTCGGAGTCCAAAGCCATGCCTGATAGAGTGCCATACTCAATTCGAACTTAAGGTTTCGACTTCAGCGCAAGGCGTCTTCGGACCGTTCGACGTGCGGGTCGGAATGAACAATAATTTGCATAAATGTGTCACCCCTTCTCCCCCAAACCATGTTCCTGTTGTGTTTTCCGGTTCCTTTGTCGCCTATCTTTCCACAGAATTTATTACTTTTACATATTTCTATCTGCTCTCTCTCTCTCCCTATTCGACTTGCTTTATCCAAAGTCTTTTTCGAACAAAAAAATACGCTATTGTGTATTACTTACTATGTATATGCTTCGTAAAATAAATCAGACTTAGCTATTGGGATTGCTTTGAATCTTCTTTTTTTCTGCAAAAATAAGTAACAGGTCAAATGAGATGCCAAACTTCAAACATTAACTTTATTTCTAGGCAAATGCAAAGTTAAAAATAAACAAAAGTTGAGAGGCATTCGAAAAAGGCGATCTTTTCGGCGTAAATTTGAGGTAGAAATGGGAAAGTGTAAGTGAGGTAAAGGTGAAGTAAATTGGTTACAAACAAAAAATAGGGGGGCTGAGTTATTGACCGATTGCAATTTCAGATCAAATCAGGCATTGCGAAAGTGTGACCGCCGATTGGGACGACCCACGCGACGATTCGCTCATCAGTTCCAACTTTGGGTCGCGTCCTCCGCGTCAATCACTTTTCACTGTTACCGCGGGTGCCTTCCTCGCCGCTTGCCTTCGGTGCGCGTTGTTGCGCCGGCGGTGGTCCCATCCCGCCCTTTTTCTGTTGCTGCTGCTGTTGTTGTTCTCTGTTCGGACATTCGGAGGCCAAATGGGCGGTCGACTGGCAAATGTAGCACGCCTTCACATTCTTTTGAGGCATTCGTTTGCACTGCGACGCTTTGTGATGTCCGTATTGACCGCAATTGTAACAACTGTGCGAAACAAAAACGGACACTTCCCCATAAATAAAAGGGCATTTCAATGAAAAAGCCCAAAAAACGATCAAATCCTCCCCTCAAAAAAAAACGGACCGAATTTCCTTTTCCTTGCGCTTGCCGAGCGGATGGATGCGATGACCGCGTAGCTGTGCGCCTCCAATGCCGGAAACGTCGGCCGCCTCCAGGCCACGTTTGCCCAAATGTACGATGAATTCAACCTCCTCGCCCTCGTCTAGCGAACGGAAGTCGGGCATTTGGAGTTTAGACTGAAAACAAAAATGCATATTTAATGGATGAGGTTATTAGTTGAAATATCGTAGCTGCACCTGATGTACGAACACGTCGTCCGCGTGCTGTTTGGCCTCCTCCGCATCCGGCACAATGAAGCCGTACCCCTTACTGACATTGAACCATTTGCACACCTTTTTTGTGGAAAATTGTCGCCATATTTGGTTTAGAATCATAATCAAAATATGACCCCTGTCCACTTTTGGCCCACATAAGCTTTGTAACGCTCAAAGTCCTCCTCAGTGAGTTTCCGTGGCTCATACTGAGCAGACTCCCCGGAGGGCAATTCCTGAACCAATTGCTCCATGCCAATCCCGCCACGGTCCTTGGACGACGACCCCTCGGGGGCTCCGGCAGTTCTGCTCGCCATTCCAACGACCCCTCACCAGCGAATACAAACGCTACTAAAAAGTGCAAAAAATTTCCATTTTTCCCTGTTTATTAATGTATATTCTTTACCTTTTCTCTCCCCAAGGAGGAAGCGCAATCGACGACAGACCAAAGGACAAACGATAAGGGGGAAAGAGGAAGAGAATTGCAACAAGAAATGTCCAAAACAAATACACAAATCAAAACGCCACACAGTGAGTGAGTGAGTGAATGAGTGGCGGGCGAATGGAGGGGGGGAGGGCAAAAGAGGGAGGGGCGGGAAGTGGGTGAAGGGAGTGAGTGGACGGAGGTTTGGCGGAAGCGAGTGGACAGAGGTCAACCATCCACCACCGCACGCACAATCATCATTATCTTTCACACAAGTCCTAAACACGCCCTCCCAATTTGCCCCCTAATTCAAATTGTCGCCGGTCTGCCGCCTCCTCCTCCCACCCAGGCCCCTCCAATCTGAGTACCCCCTCCACCCCAGTGGTCAGTCATCAGCGACGGCAGCTGTCTCTGACCACTGAGCGGGGCGTGAGTGGCTGGGGGGGGGGGGGGGGTCACTCTCCCATCGCCCACACACTGTCGGACAGCAGGGAGGGCCGTAAACAACTACAGCCCAATCCATGCCCACAGGGGCAGGTGGCGGGCGACGAATGGGATTTTCTTCTCATTTTTACTCCCCTAAAAATGCAACATTTTCTAACAAAAAGTCTGTTCATGTGTGGAAATTGAATTAATTGACAACAAAATACATAGTTTGGAAGCAAATGAACAAAAGGGCTTGATTGAGTGAATGTGCCGTACCCACCGCACATATCAATCAATAATAATGATCAGTTGCCGTACAGCACCGCGTTGATCTCTCCCATAATGTACACCTCGCGTCCGTTGTACCTCTTGGACAAGTCGTTCTCCAACTGAACACAAAAAATAAGACAAGTGCTTATGTATAACAGCAAGCCCATAAGCAGAAAAAATTTTTTTTGGGGGGGGGAGAATCGGCAAATTTTTGGGTTTCGGGGGCCGGGGTTAGGGCCTGTATAACAGTACAACAAAGTGTCCCCTTGAAATGAATCCGAAATGTAAAAGACCAACAGCAGGTGTCTGTCGATTAATTATTTAGGCATTAAGTTATTTGTTGGAATTAAATGCGTTCGTTGGCCCTATTCAACCTTGTATGTGACAGTTACACAAAACGGGAGAGAGAAAAAAAAGAGAAAAATAAGCACACATTTTGCTCTCAGTTCCCGACCCACCCAAAAGTCTTTTCTTAAAAAAAGCGTAAATATTTGTGGTCGCCCTGTCAGTTTTAGGTCAATAGAGAGTAGTCAACAAAAACAGACGGCCATTGATTCGTCAAAAAAAAAAAGCAATAAAGAGGAAATGAAAGTGCGTGACGTGACCAAATTCAGTGGGCGAATTCCATTGGGGGGACTGACATTTTTAATGTTTGAAAAAAGGCATTTCCCGGGGGGGGATGTTTTTGTTCTCATCTGTCATTGCCCTTTTCGATACTTATTGGTTAAGCAGCTACATTTGGCAAGAAGGGGCATGTAATAGGGGGCCCATTTGGTTTTTCAATGGCGAATGATCTTCAGGGCCCCTTGGTAGGCTTTCATTCTCCCCTGATCGACCTAAATTTGCACGCCTCCCTTTGCCTTATTTTCTTAATAGTCGCACAATCGAAAAGTACCAAATTTTCTGCTGGGGAGAGGTTGGAAGGTGCCTTCTTCCGACCCCCTGGTTTCGATGGCATGGCACCTTCTCTTGTTTCCATACAATTCATTGAAATTGAAACAAAACAAAAAAGTGGCTTTTAAATCTTTGGCGTGCATATTCGCGGGGAGTGTTTCGCATTTTGAAAATCAATGAGAATGCATCGCATGGCACACACCTGTTCCTGCAGTCCCTTGGCCTCCTCCACAACGGCGTCCAACACTTTCTGTGCCTGCTGAATCTCTGCCGCGCATTGCTGCTGTCGCTGCACGCACAGCTGTTGTTGTTGTATGTATTTGGCCTCGAGGCGACGCTTCTGCTCAAAGTGGGCACCAATTTCGTCCACAAACCTTCGGGCGGGGGAATGAAAATGTTCTCGTTGAATGATATGTTGGGGCACACATAACCCGGATGCCGGAGAGGTCCCAGAACCCACGGAATTCCGGCTCTGTATTTTTCTAACAGCGCTATTTTCAGTTTTCACTAATAAAATCACCAATTTGTCTAATTAGGCACAAACAATTAGCAAAAAAACTGTTGTTATAGGAAACTAACGTATATTAAAAATAAACACTAGTCCGTAGTCTTAAATACGAAAAGCTGCCAGTTCTTGGTGCCAATTAATGCTTTTCGTCGCTTTTCCTGGTGTGGACCAATGCAATAACCACGGACAACTCACTGGGGCGAAGTCCGAATGCGCAGTCGTTGCATTGTGTTGGGTTCACTCAGTTCGTCAATGGTTCGTTTCAAAAGTGTGAGCCATGCGGTGAACTGCTGAATTCCAACATCCGCCACCGCGTCGTGCGATTTCTGCGCGACAATTCCACTCAAATAAATGGTGGCACCACATTCGGCCAATTCGTCCTGCAGGCGAAAGTCCAGAAAACTGGCCAACTGAAAAACTGGGGAAATAATGTAAATAATATGTAAAGTTAGTTAAAAATAGGGTTGGTCGGGACCGGGACCGGGTCGGGAAATCCCGGTTTTTTCAGGTCCCGGTCTCGGTCTCGGTTTTCGAAAAAAGTCAAGTCCCGGTCCCGGTTCTTAGGTCCCGGCGGGACCGGGACTAACCGGGACCAAATATGCACTGGTAAGAA
>JAKKIK010001896.1:0-13530 GCA_024500135.1 Heterodera carotae | reverse complement strand
AAAATTGCTCAACAAAGGTGCAATAAAATCGAAAACTTGTTCCCCTATAAGCAAATTTTTTCTTACTCAAAATTAATGCTGAATGAAGCTGCATTAGCAATTTGTTGTGATTACATTTACAGGCAAATATTGAACAATGTTTATAATTTGGTTTGAAATTTGGAAAATTTTGTTTCCTTTGAATAAATAGTGTTACGGAGAGAGAGATTAGACGACGAGCCTAATTGTTAACGATTACGCACCCTAGCGAATATGTTCAATCATTTTTAGATAAAAGGACCTTACTTGGACATTGTTTTTGAGTTCGTATAACTCACGGTGCGGCGCGACGAGCGTGCACCACGTCATGCACAGCAATTTTTGGAACTGTCCCCCTTGCTGGCGCCGGCGGGGGGACTTAAAAATGGTTATTGAAAGTATGAAAACTGTTCAAAAAATTATTTGATTCGATTTACATGTAAATACATATAGTTTTATAGATATTTTTTGGCTTTTCTTTTTGGTGAATATTTTTACTTTTTGTCAAAATTGCTCAACAAAGGTGCAATAAAATCGAAAACTTGTTCCCCTATAAGCAAATTTTTTCTTACTCAAAATTAATGCTGAATGAAGCTGCATTTGCAATTTGTTGTGATTACATTTACAGGCAAATATTGAACAATGTTTGTTGTGATCAATGCTGATCACCTCTCAATTTATTTGATCACTTTTAAATAGAAGTTCCTCCTCTCCAACCCCCGATTCTTTTACCCCTTTTTTTGTATTCGTATGTACATATTTGGTAGGTTCTTGTCTGTGTCATTTATTTTAATATTTTGGGTCGAAAAATAGGGTTGAAGCCTTCTTACAATTGACACCCCCCCCCCCTTCGAGTGGCTGTTGCACCCCAGTTTGATAAGTTTTTGCTTGAGAAACGGTTTGGTTTAAGCAATGGTTTGTTCTCCGGTTTGATGTTTGGACGTATTGTTAGATGGCTTGTCTTAAGGTAGAAGAAAGCTCTACACATACAGATTTTTTCAGTGTCTTAGCCCATTAAAAAGGCTAGAATTTTCAAATTATTGAAAATTAAACGAATTTAATTTATTCAAATTATAAGACAAATACAAAGATTAAAGGAAAAAATGAACCAGTAGTACACAACATTCGTGATGAACGGGGGGGGGGGGGAAGAAATGGGTGCAGAAGTGACGGGGGTGAAATCAAAATTTTGGATGTATGCATTTGGCCGGCAAAAAAAACAAATAATCAAATAAATGGGTGTCCAAATAAATAGTAAATAAATAAATGGAGTATGTGGTGGCGGCGGTTAGGTCTTAATTAAATTCAACGAAAGAGAAAGGAAAAACAGACAACATAAGTAATTAAGGCCCGGTTTTTAGGTGATCTCTTTAAATTTAAACGAAAAATGGGGATTTGAAAAAACCCCTAAACATCCGGGCCTCAACCGAACATATGACGACGGCCAATTAATTTCTCCATCCTACCATAAACAAAGTTTTTTTTTATTTGAATTGCTCCACAAATTGGCCAGCATTTAGCACTTCAATTTGTTCGTTAACAAAATCGGCGGCCTCATCGGAGTCGGCATTAATCATTGCTGAAAATAATTGGCTATATACAAATAATTATATATTCTTGAGACTGGTTCTGTTGTCATTTTAAATATTCATATATATATCAAAAGTAACACTAGAATTTCTCGTGGATGGGGAAAACCGCCACCGTACCGGACAAGAAAATAGCACGCAGCACTTTCGGCTCGCGGTTGCGCTGCCGCTCGTGCGCCGCCACCTCGCATGTGCAAGCAAGCAATTTGTGCAAGTCTAATCCCCTTTTGTCACATTGATGCGCCTCCATGCGCTCCACGGTGGCGGCAGCAACAAATTCGTCCACAAGTGTCAAGTACGGCTTGGCCTTGACGCCCACCTCACTGCAATAAACAATGAATGAATATACACACACTTTGCTTATAAAAATATTTGTCAAGAGTGCTTGGGCAAAACCAAAGCGAATTTCATTCCAAATCGCGTTCCGTTCGAATTGAGGGTTCGTAAACAATGCTCATAAATGAGTTGTAAGAAAGTTCTTAGTTTCGGCAGTTTTTTAAGTTTCAAAATTTAGCCGTATGGCCTGAAGGTCTATTACAGAATTGAAAAAAAGTTTTACGGACATCAATTTGTCGGTGATCATTTGATGCCAAAAAATAATCACAGCATTGCGACGCGCAGCACTGAACACAGCACGTAGTTGAGCCAATTGACTGTAGAAAAAAAAATTGATTTTAAAAATAACTCACAAAAATTGCAATATAATTTATTAATAAGTTTACAAAAAAGTACACATATTTAAAATAAAATTGCAACATACATGCGACCACACATGATCATTTCCGGATCAAGCAGCACAATTGCTGTTGTGCATATGCTGTTGCTGCTGGTGTTGGCAGCGAAGGTGGTGGTGTTCATGCCGGTCAGCGTTTGTTGATGATGGAGATCAGAGACGGTGGCACGATCAGCGGTGGTGGATGATAAATGCAAAGACGCAGCAACAGCAGTAGTGGTGGAAGACCGTCGTACGATTATTGGCGGCGGTGGCACTTGCTGAACAGGCGGCGGCGGCAAGTGAAGAACGGGTGGCGGAACGTCCAACCGATGCATCAGACAAGCGGACAGTGGTGACGGATGATGGACTGAATATGGACAAATAATTCAGTGTTCTTAAACCAGACGAGAAATCTGATTTTTGGTCATTCGTTGGACCACATTTTTTATCGTTTTTTTTAATTGTAGCAATTGGCCAACTAAAATTAAAAAGCATGACTTTTGGATTAAAGTCCCAAGCCCAAAATACACTACTCCTTACCAATTGGCCTGCTGCTAGTAGCGACGACAACGCGTGGCGAAGGCGCTGTCGCGTGCAGCAACGGCGACGCCGTCGTTGAAGCTGTAAAGCGATTGGCACCGACGTGGGGCGGTGCCTGTCGCAGATGAGCAACAAGTTTGTTGTTGGCGGCGGCACTGTGTGTGCCACTGATGCCATTGGTCGTTGGCGGTGACGCTGGCGGCGGCTTAGTGACAATAGCGGGAAGTGCCAATGCCATCAACGGTGTCGGTGGCGGCACTGACAGCAGCGTACTTTGTGCAGCAGCAGCAGTTGTGTTGCCAGCAGAGGAGGGTGAGGCCTGGGTTTTTTTATTTAAAAAAATAAAAAAAAATTTGAATTTACCCAAACATTTTTGTTTTCCACTGCTTCTGACTGTGATGCTTCGTCGTTGTCATCCTTCTCATGCTGCTCGAAACGCAAATCACTGTCTTCTTCCTCCTCCTCATCTTCGCCTTCCTCGACCACGCTTTTCGACACAGTTGAGCTTTCAGCCTTAAGGGAGGGGGAAAGGGGTTTGAGATTTTAAAAAGTCGGAATAAAAGACAGAGTTAACGAACGTAGACAGTTCCAATCCGGGATACGGTTAGGGTCGCTCGGTAGTAACGCTACCGAGTCGAAAAAGAACCGGGGTTTTGTTTTGCACCGTTACCAGAACTGAGTCCCGGGAATTTATGGTACGGAGCAGACCTAATATTAACCATCTATTTTTATTATTTACAAATCTGAATTTCAATGTCCCAATGTCAATTACATAATTTTTCGTTTTGTTGACCTGCTTCAACAGTTCTTCAACATCAAAGGTTTCGTCCACTCGGAGGGCAGTAGAGGATGCTGTGCTTGATGAAGATGCCGAAGACATTTGCGTTTCGTTTGCAGTTGAATCGGCCGCCGAAGAATTCCAACTAAAAACAAAGAATTCATTCGCAAACATTTAGCCCCAAATTTTTACAAGGTTTCATGAACAAAAGTGTAAACACTATGACTATCATTGAAAGTGTTAAATCAAAATTAATTCGAAGGAAATGAGCGCACTTCAAAAAATCGAAGCCAAATCCGCTTGCGTTCAGCGATGCCGAGGCAGGCATTTTGGCACGCCGAGCAGACGACGGTTTTGGCGGCGACGCCTTTGGCAATGTCGGGCTTGGGATCAGACTGCGGACAAGGCTAATGGGTGACTGAAAATTTGGTACTTTTTTTGGGAGGGGAGGGGGGCATCTGATTGGTGGGACAAGGAGGACCTGAGTGCTAATGGCGTTAGCCTTTTTGGCATGGATGGCACCCGTCATCGGTTCAGGCGGCGATTTGTGGGCCGCGGCAGCGTCATCGTCAGCCTCCACAATTTCGACCTTTACAGTTTTGCCTTTTTCTTCCACCTTTTCGTTTTCAACAAGTTCCCCTTCCTCCGCTTGGTATTCCGTCCTTTGACCTCCTCTTCCAACAATGTGCTCGAGTTGAGTTGGTTCTACGACGGTTGGCGGAATCGCCTTAAAAGGAATGTGAGCGTTACGATATGTCGTGGTTGTAAATGGAAAGGCGGGCGCCGGAAAACCAGCGACACATGGCGCGGTCAGCAATTTTGCGCCCATATTTTTTTTGGCATCAAACCCCCGGGCGATTTGATTTGGTTGGTGTTTTTGTCCCTTACTTGTGACGGGCTGTACGGTCGGCTGTCCTCATCATTGTCAATGTCCATCGGCACACTTTCAGCATTTGTCTCGGTGCTGTCATTGTGAATGTCGTCGGCATCGCCGTTCGGCACCGGTTCAGCAATTGTGTCGCCGCTTTCATTGTGAATGTCGGAATCGTCGTCTTCGTACTCGTCAGGATGTAACTGTTGTTGTTGCAACGATTCGTGTTGTAAAACAACATTGTCATCTTGCGGCGGTGGTGGTGGCGGCGGCTGAAAAGGGCACAAAATGCAAAAACGAATGTAAAAATCGTCGGAAATCAAAAAGATTGGTACAAACAAATTGAAAAAGCAAGACAAAACAAATTAATGGTAATTCTATTTGTAACAGTCAAATTTAAATGCACATTTACAAAAAAAATATCTCTGGGCCAAATGTTTGTTTTTTGTTCAAATGAAAGAGTAGTGACAACATCAAAAATTTAAAATGGGAGGCTGAATTGTTTGAAAAAGAGCGGGAGAGCGAAGAGAAACAAAAAAATGATAAAGATGGCACAAAATTCAAATAAAGCTGGAAATGGAATCGCGCATTACCGGTAACATTTTCAACTTCTTCTCCGCCAGCGGTGCCCCATCATCGGCGGCAGCAGCGGCGGCGGTGGATGACGACGACGAAGACAATTGCTTCAATGCGCTCCCATAGGCACGTTTGAAACCCAAATTCGGTGCCGGGACGATGGACACAGGCGGCGGCGGTGGTGGTGGCGGCGACGGAACGGACACAGGCGGCGGAGGAGGCGGGGGAGCAAGCAGCGAAAGCGTAGGCGCTATCGTCGTCGTCATCGTCACTGCACCACCACGGTTCAGACGCGGGTCGGACGGCTGCGATGATGGGGACGCATTTGGGCGCGTGTCGAGCGGAATGTTGCTGTTGTACTTGTAATGCTGCGATTTGTGCAGCGGCGGTGCTGCCGCCAAGGCGCTGGAGGTGGTCGTAGCGTTGTGTTTGAGCAGTCTAAGGGAATTGCCACAATTCAAAAAGTCGTCCCCAAAATTGGGCCAAAGTCATCCAATGATTCTTGTTCAACCTGGGATCACGCGGCACATTGGGCAACACAGGCGCGGACGGCGGTGGTGCCAACAATGAATGATGACTGTCCATTGCATTGGTTGAAGTGGCCACAAAGGGCGGATGAGAGTGCGCCGGCGGTGCGCGTTGCGGCGATGGCGTCTTCAATGGCGGAATGAACGGTTGTAAAGGAAGATCCTGAGTGCAAAACAAAATGTCATATATTTTATTGAGATTTATGACGGGAGAGCAAAAAGACAACCAAAAGGGTGAGACACGCATGGTATGACACTAATTTTTGGCGTTATATTCTTTCGGTATTTTTGTTTTATTTGACAGACATTCCGGACAATTTGGGTCGAACATTACCGTAAGCGGCGCAGACTTTGATTCTGCGTTTATTTTGCGAAGCTGCTCTAATGCGTTCTTGACGAGTGTCTGGTTTTTGTTGCGCCGTGCCTCCGTGCCCGGCGAACGCAACACATCAGCAGGACGACGATTGTGCGCGGAGAACGCACCACCATGATGTGTCAGAATACCACGCGGTGTACCGCCCCCAATTGTTGACGACGACATTGCGGGCGGTGGAGGTGGTGGTTGAAGAAGTGCTATCCAAATATAGGAGGGTAATAAGAAATAAACAACCCTACCCTCCCTCCCCCCAAAACAAAATTACCTTACCCTCCCCCCCCCCGAGGGATTTATTGAGATAACATGGTACAAAAACATATCCGGGTCCAAAAAAAACCCATTTCCACTGAAACCCCTGCTGGAAAATGTGCCAGTTGTGTGCGTACCCTGCCAGTCTTGGCCGCCATTCTGCTGCTGTTGTTGCGACGATGAGTGGTAACCGAATGTGTTGGCGGTGGCGCGTTGCTTCAACAACGCTACCGGCGCGTAACCGCTGCTGCCAGCAGTAGCAGAGCCCGGTGTTGGAATGTATGGAGTCGGCGGTTTGCCGCCAGGCGGCGGTTTTCCCGGCGATAGCAGCGAGTTAATCGGTGACGCTACGGCGCGCTTGGCGGTCGGCAGTCCGCACGTTTGCCGGTACTGGTCAAACATGGCAAGCACTGCATCTTCGGCACCGTCCAGCTTGTCGAGTGCTGTCGGCTCCGTTGGAATGCTAAGAGGGGTAAAAATTTTTGGGTTTTTAAAGTTTTCGGGGTTAGAACCCGAAATTCCTCTCCGACATAGGTATGCCGAAATTTTTTGGTTAGTTCTAGGTACGTTTAACCGACTCGACTATCATAATGTCTTAGTTACACTCACTGATCCATCGTGATTAACGGCAGCTGTCCACGACGGCATCCATCATTAGCAGCAGCAGCGGCGATGTCCGGCCGTGGACGGAGAAAGATGCAATGGAACACTGGCTTGTCGTGGTGTGCAGGCAAGCCCAATCGTTCGGTGAGCACGCCCTCCGGCAACAGAAACACCACGGCATCATCGTCCGCGAGTATACTCAATGCAATCTGTTCCAAAAAAAAGGAAAAATTCGATGTCAAATCCGGTCTCTAAATTTGAAAATACGCTTTTGCTCACAATTTCCTTGGCCTTCAACCGGTCGTAAATGCGTGCAAACAATGGCGAAAATGTGTTGGTCAAGTACAGGTAGGATGCCTGCATCGGCGTTGTCGGCGGTCGACCACCACTCGTTGTTGAACTGCTTGACGAGGACGGAGTAAGGCAAATGTATGTGTACGGACGGCGCAACATTGCGCCATGCGTTTTGATGTTGAGCAGCTCCGCAATCGGCGCGTACGCTTGACAGTCGGCGGATGTTAGTAGCAATTTAATCTCCAACGAAGCGGAGCTGGTCAAGGGATGAATATTTTATTTTTCAGAAAAGTGGCAAAATATACATACAATCCACTCGGTTTGGCACCGTCACGGAATGGCGAATACAAATCCACACTCTCCACTGTTTGGTCCTCAAAGCGCAATGATCCGGTCCACACATTGAGACGATTACGCAGAGTGACGGCTGCAATACCGGAAACAGCCGTGCTGCCGCCTCCGCTTGCCATGGTGGTGTCCTTCTTGTCATTGGCACGACCGCCGGAGACAGCGACTTAAAGAACAATGAAATCATCATATGCACAATGATAACACAAATCCGAGCGGCCAAAATAATTTGAAATCATTTAAAAAGAAGATAAATGATTGGAATCAAAATTTTAGCCTCCCTTTCAAAACCCGGATTCGATCGTGATCATGATCAGCATTTTTTCTTAATCCAAGCGGGTTACGGTGCCCCATCCCCCTCAAAAAATTTGTAATTCGGCTCATCATATGTATATTTGTGTAAAACCATGACCAGATGTTCCATCAGAGTCAAATCCAACAATATATTCGTGAAATCAGTGACTTAAGCATTTTTAAATATTTGAGGGGGGGGGGGACAACACAACCCGGAAGTACTTGAAATGTGCCATCGATTTTTAGTCTATTTATTGGCCGGGAGAATTGCCAACGATTGCCCTCAATGACCATGCCCTCAAAAGAATCTACCTAGCTTGACATAGTTCTATTCCGATCAAATAAAGACAACAAATTACAAAACAACAATAAAACATTACAAAAATTTGAGGCCGACATAACTTATGATACGCATCCTAACAATTTGCAAGCAAAAAATGAAACATATCTCAAAAGCCACTTCCCCATGTTATTATTTTTATTTAGGGCTAATCGTTTGCAATGTTTAAAATCAATGACATTATATCTTACTAAATTTTGTTTAAATATAGTTTTGGCTCGATGGTGGCGTGACAGTATAGAGAATTCGACGGTGCAATAAAACATAACACATGTCATATGTAAACCAAGACACAACAATCCATGGTAAGGTGCACTCACATTATGCGCATAACTATGGCAAGGCACCCTCACATTACATGCCCCCAAAGTACCGTAACCCTAACCCTGGAGAAGTATTGTACATGCTACTACTGTATCACACACCAGCAATGATATCCGGTGAGCATAAATTAAAAATTATTTGATGTGTTGTGCACACTTACATTTGGCGCCATCCGCTGCCGCCCCCAATTTCTCCCGCTCCTTTTCCTCCGGCGCATTGCGACGCTTTGGGATGACATAGGAGGTTGAAGATGAACAACCGCTGGGACCACCAGCACCGCCGCCGCCAGGATTGATGACGAAGGATGATGATGATGCCATTCTTTGGGTTTGAAATTGAAACTATTCGTATCACTCACACACACACACACTTTGATTGAAAACCAGTCGTGGAAAAAGATAAAAAAAATTTGGTGTAGAGAAAGGAGCAATAGTGTGTGTAAACAGGCCTAAGAAATGTGTGTACAATATAAACAAAAAAAAGAGAGAATAATAATGCAAACAAAATTGGGTTATGAACAAATGTGGCATTTAAACATGACCGATCAAATGGCAATGAGTGCAAAAAGCTATGCAATTAATTTGCATTTTTTTTCTTGGTATGACCCAAAGGCATTTATAGAATAACTAATTTCCTGTACCATGATGAACCCTACATGATTCAAGTCTTTCCTGGTCTTTCTTATGGCAGTGCTTTAGGAGTCTCTCTATGTGTCAGATGTGTAAACATTGGGGGGGGGGGGGAACAGACAGAAAGCACCGTGCACAGGTTTTTTAAGTAAAAAAAAACCAAATTCACTAGCAAAGGTTGAAAAGTGGTCTCATAAATGTATCAAAAATCAATTATTGACTAACTAACATAAATGATGACTATCCCCATCCATTCACCCACCCATAAAATGGGCTTTTTTCAAACTTTTACATGCAAACTTTATGTCAAATAATATGCATAAACATACCAGTTATGTATGTATTAATACATTAATTGCAATAGAAATCGATTATCGCGAGATGCGCGACGCAGTCGGTGGATTTTCAAATTTTTACTTGCTCTTATACTGTCGAATAAAAAAATGTTTTTTTGGCAATGCCGTGCCGCAAAACGACACATTTGATTTGATGTATGTAAGTACCCACCCCTTTAGAGCACACCAAGTTTGTGGTACTAAGAGAAAATATAAATAATTATTGCCGAAGAAATTTAAAATTATACGAAAAGCATGACAAGTGGTTAGTTTTGTGTATGACAAGATGACAACTAACCACCACCGCAAATCCCACCAAATCCAGCCCATAGAAAAATGTAAATAAATGAATCGATTAAAACACGGAGTCGATCGTTAATTTAATGTTATACATAACTTGGAAAACGACGGAAAAACACCTTTCGACACACGCAAATATATTAAAGGATGGCCTAAATCTATGGAATGGAGGGGGGAGAAGTGAAAAAGAGAGTCCCCTCCCCAAATGAAAAATGCGATTGACGTGGTAATGGAATGAAAAGTGAGAGCGTAGAGAAATGAGGACGAAATGTCTGCGGGGCAGAGAACTGTCAAAAAAAGAAGAAGCAGAGAAACACAAAGAAATAAAATAGTGTGGGAAAATGAGACGGAGAATTCCTGATAGTGTTATAACGGGAGAAAAGAGACATTTGAGACATGAGAGGGAGTGGGAAAAAGGAAGCGTGCCCGTTCGAGCGGGCGAGCGAAGGCGCACAGATAGAGAGAGAGAGAGAAAGAGTGAGACAGAGAGAGTGAAAGAAAGAGTGAGAGAGATTACACAGAAGAGAAATGAAAGTGGCGGTAGAGAGAAAAATGAAGGATAAATAACAGTAAAGGGAAGACAACGAAGTGAAAGAAAGAGTTCGTATTTTGAGAGCGTAATAGCATAATTAGAGAAAAATACAATTGTGCGTTCGCCGCTGGAATGTTGTTAATCCAACAGCAGCAGCAGGTTGGCAATCTGTCTGTGCTAATGATTGTTCTTTTATCATCACACCATTTTTGGCTCTTAGACTGTCCTGCTGCTGTTGAAGTGAAAAATGAAATTTCTACGTTTTTCCTCTAATAGAACCCCTCCCTAATCCACTTGAACTCCCCTCTAATAGACACCCTTAGCTATTCCCTAATGAAAAATAATCCCCGGGTATTCTATTAAAGGATAACCATTGCAATGCGCTTTTAGTTAAAGCGCCAAGAACTTTGAAAAAAAAGGAAAAAAGATGTATGGAATTGAGTCGATTCCGCACTCTTGAATCGAATGATTTACTTTAAGCATGTCAAGAAGATTAATAGAAATAAATTAAGTGATTTCAATAATTTTAATTAAAATTCATAATTTATTAAATTACATACTTTAAATGAATAATGACTTATGCTCTCTCCACTGAAACATTCATTTTCATCAATTTTTGCTTATTTGTCAAATGCTAAAAAAGGACCACAACAGAACTCATTCATTTGTCTCTTTTTCTGTCCGAATAGCAGCAGCACAGCTCATTTGTCACGCCATAAAATTTTTGAGACAAAATTTAGGCACTTCAATTAAATGATGGTAGAGGCTGGCACACTTTGGGTGAAATGAGTGAACATATTTTAATAATATAATTTAATTTTCGATTTTTAAAAACATTTTTAGTTATAATTTTTATATTGAAGCCTCCCTGTAATAGAGCAACCTGTAATAATGCCCACTTTAAAGATGCTTCAAAATATATATCCTCTGGGGATCCAAAACTTTGTTTTGATGGGAATCAAACCTTGTTTCAAAAAACTGCAAGATTTCAGGCGCGAGCTTTGACGAACATTGACAAACATGGAGGTTTAAAAAGTTCGACATCAAAACTAGGTTCCAAACCTTTTTTCAAACAAGCAGCAATGTTTTTGAGTTCATATGAACATGTTCAAAACATCGTGTATTTGAACATGTTCAGATGCACAATTAAACGTGAACTTTGTAGTAGGTTCAACGGGACCGGGACTTTTCACAAAAACCGGGACCGGGACCAAATTAGTCCCGGTCAAAAAACCGGGGGTATTCTGCTGTAGTCCCGGTAGAAAATCCGGGACCAAATTAGTCCCGGTCAAAAAACCGGGGGTATTCTGCTGTAGTCCCGGTAGAAAATCCGGGACCGGGACTAGTCCCGTTCATATTAACATGTTCAAAACATTGTTTATTTGAACATTTGAGATGCACATTTGACCTTGAACTTTGTAGACTTGTTCAACTTTGACGAACATTGACAAACATTTGGGTTTAAAAACTTCGTTAAGTTTTGAACATGTTCAGATGAACAGTCCAATCATTTGCATTTGCTTGAGGGCAGCTTAAACTGTTCAAAAGCTGTTATTTGAAATTTCGACCAACTCAATTATTCTTCTTGCATTTCATTTTTTCTCATTAGCATAGGCATATTTTTTCCTTTTTTTTTTTGCAAAATTAGTCAATGTTTCAAACGGCCTAAATTCATTGGCCTTTCGCATAAAAATTGGGGCAAGAAGAAATATAAATGGCCCTGGGGCCTTTTTTTATCATCTGGCTTCAATTTGCCACAAAGAAAAGCCGTCGTCGCCCATCCGGCTCTCTCTTCTCATTGTGTCCCCCGGTGCTTGGCCGACCGTCCCGTCGTTGTTTTTTTTTGCCTCAAGTTTATATTGGCCCTCCCCGTCGACTGATCTTTCAACCCCAACAAAGCAGCCAAGAAAATAATCCGATTTTATTTTTGTTTTACAATAAATTTATGATCAGACGGACACTCTCGGATTTTGTAACAATGATTTTTTTTTGTTATTGGGCACTTTTTGTTTATTTAAAAATACATTTGTCTTGCCGCTTCCGTGCCCAAATGGTGGTGGTCTCAGTGCCGAAAAATTGCAACAAATTGCTTAGAGTTGGTGGAGCCATTTTTCAGTGGCAAAGGAAGTGTTTGGTGAGTAAGCAATGATGAAGCATGAAACTTGTTGGAGAATTTTTGGTCGTAAAATTCAAAATGGCCAGTTTTTTGATTTTGGTTTTTTTAATTAAACTAAAAATTGCAAGGTTGATTGAAACCTTTCTAAAGCTTCAATGTACATATTCCAAGTTTTGCTTACTATATTTATTCTGGATTAATCGGTAGTTTAAAACAATTTGATTGACATTTAATTCTGGTAAGTTATTATAATTAGTGTTCGGCAAATGCGATTTTCGGTATTTCGGTATCGGTATCTCGGTAAATACCGATACCGAAAAAAAACCGAAATTTGAAAAAAGTCTCGGTCGGTATACCGAACGGTAAATACAGAAAAATACCGATACCGAGAAATACCGACGTAAAAAAGTCGGTATACCGCGGTATTTCGGTATTTTTTTCAAAATTACTTGTGCGTGTTGGCATTTTGTTTTTAGCTTGAATGTACCTGTTTGTCGGTATGGTACGTTTCCGGACCGCCACTTCCGGACCGCCGGACCTTCTTTTTGAACAGTTCCGAACCCCTAACACCCAAATTCGAACCAAAATCCGATTTTTTTAACAAAAATTTTTGGAATATACCGGTCATAGGTCCCACACTCCAAATCACCTAAAATCACTTTTATAGGTTTTCTTGGGCGCTAAAAACGATAGAACAATCAAAATTTTTTCTGAAATTCGACACCCAATGTTCGAATTCTTAGGTTAGGGGTTCGGAACTGGTTAAAAAAAAGGTCAAATTCGTGTTCAGCGCCTTAGAATACCCCTAGAAATAAGTTTTGGGTAAAAAATCTAGGTCGAAATATTATCCCTAAGCCTAACCTACTTTTAAGTAATTTACGGGATTCAAAACAAGAAGTCAAAATGATTTGGCTGGGGAGGGATGCGGTGCCGATAGGCGCCGCCGGGAAAAATTTTGCAAAAAATTAGGTAAATTTGTTAACAGAATTTGGTCCTTTTTCGCGTCTTATTTTCATTTTTGAAGGCAAAAATTGAAAGATTTTTTGAAGTCAAAAATTGCAATTTTCTTTGGGCTCACAAAAATAAGACACAAAATAAGACCAAAAAGCGAAAAACGTTAAGAGAAATTGATCCGGCGGTGCTTTATGCACCGCCGGGAAATTTTTTTGAATATTT
>JAKKIK010001895.1:0-13531 GCA_024500135.1 Heterodera carotae | reverse complement strand
TCGTCCGCAATTGTCGCGTCCGCAAAAGTCGTCCGCAATTGTCGTCCGCAATTGTCGCGTCCGCAATTGCCAATCCGCAATTGTCGTACCGCCGAACAATTAAGTTCGGACTTTTTCGACCTTGTTGCAGACGAATTCAGCATGAGTAGACTGTCTTCTTATATGTACAATTGGTTGTTATTTTTTTCGGGCAAAGATTAGTGATAGAATAAACTTCTTTTTTTAATCAAAATTATTTTATGTAATATATTCCTATTAATAAATCTCGACACATCTTTTTATGCCCATAATGTTGAAGCGTCACTTGAAGTTTTTTAATTAGAGATTTCAACGTACTTTTTATTATGTTGTATTAAAAATTTTTATATTAAATTTTTTGAAAAGATATGTTTTATCTTCCAGCTGTATCAGTTTTAATTTTCATAAAATTTAAGTGTTATGTTGAAATGATTCCGAGACAAAATAGATAATATTCGATTTTAGGCAAAATTTGGTAATCCTTGTTTTAATATAGGCCTTTCAAATCACAAAATTATTGTAAAACATTTTTTTGTCTAATAGGAAATATAAAATTGTTTTTATTACATCTAAATATCCATAAATAATTGCCAGAATTAATTTTTTTATGAATTCTCGTTTTGTTGTTTTTTCTTCCACCGCATCCTATCGTTTTTGCATTTTATTTAAAATTATCAGTGTCTTTTTACACCTTTTCCTGTGTATTTTTGTTTCAAATAAATTTGTATGTGAACTACAAGTTCGGAAAATTCGGAGTCTGACGCCAGAGACGAACCTCGTGAACAAGGACGCTTTATTTGCAAGCTCAAACTTGATTAATTAAATCGTGGGGACACGAGGCAATTTGGAGGGACAGCACAATTAAAGAATGTTGAAAAGAAATATTTTTATTAATTTTTTATTATACACCTTTTAAAATATGCATTCTATACATTCGATAGGTAGCAAATTTTTATCAGTAAAGGTTTAATAATCATTTCAATTTATTTTTCTATATTAAATTAAGTATTTTTTTAGTTGCAGAATAAAGAAATTTATATTTGTATAGGCATGCGATTTGTCTCTTATTAAAATAATTATTCTAACTTTTTTATTTAAGTAAGCAATTTGGAATAAATGACTTCATTTTTTCTCAGTTTGAAAAAGTTATTGCGTTCAGTGATGACTTTCTCCGTTTAAAGGCAGTTGAATTTAATGCTGACAATATTATTTTAAATTTGGACAAATTTTATGCAAGAATAATAAGAAGCAAAATTATTTTCTAATAACAAACAAACTATCTTAAGATTAATTGATAAAGGTTAACATAAGTGATCTGTCATTACGCTCATTAAAATTATAAAACAAAGAAAAAATAAAAATTAATTTTAAAATATACTCCCAGAAATTTGTAATAAGAATAAACGAAATTAATATTTAATAAACCTATTTATAAGACTCTATAAATTATTTATGGATTAAATTTTATGATTACAACTACCTAATTCTTTTAAAATTTAACTAAAATTAATGAAAATTTAGCCCATTTAATGCAATAAAGATGAATTTTAAAAAATAAGAAAAAACAAATTGAATATTAAAATTAGTCTAGTAACGCAACAGCGTTGAGACCTAAAAATTACGATGGCAAACCAAATTATCAGCTATAAAAGCGGACTGAGAGCCCCACAGAAAAATTGGAAAACGGGTCACATGAACTTTTTATTTACATATATTTAATTTTAAAAAAATACTGTACATTAAATTACGTTAAATTCTAACAAATCTTAAAATTGAAAACTTTGCATTTTATATCAAATAATATAAATACTTATTAAAAATCAATCAACTTAAACCGCTTGCAAAGACTGAGAACAGTAAAATGACAGTGTCTACAGTCGTGATTTTATAAACAACAAAATTAATTATAAAATACTTAAATAAGATATTGTTAGAATAATAATTGTGAAAAAAATAATTATGAATATCTCTTCCTAGAAAGAAGGTAAAAAATAAACCGGACTTCGCGCATTAATACATTTAATTTGGTCATCCACTAAATTTAAGGCATATATCGAGAATTTTATTTGAAAATGAATCTAATGCCGCATCAAACTAAATTATATTAAAAACAAAAGTATAGTTTCTACATGTCTGATAAGTTCATTAAAACCGTGTTTAATAATGCAGTAAAAAATTACCAAATTTATAAACTTAAAATTACTAAAAATACTTTTGCAAAAATTTAAATGAATGATGAAAATTCAAGAAATACATAAAAAAATTGATTTTTTTCTAAAAGTTTACTTTTAAATTGGCTTTTGACAAAGCCTTTACCTTCAAAAGGATTCTGAAAAAGCTCATAAAATTGTATGCTCTTGGCATGTTAATTCGTCTTTGCATTCCATGCTTAAGTTCGTTTTATATTAGAATGCTTAAAATTATATATAATTTATTAAAATAACTATAAATCGATAGTAAAAAACTACCAAAGCTCAGCAGTTTTTAGGCACGTAAATGTGTATAAAAGACTAAAATTATTCTTCTAAAAATAATACTAACACAATTAATATTTATTAAACCTTTTTATAGATTCTATAAATTATTTATTGATTAAATTTTATGATTGCAACCACCTAATATTTAACAAAAGTTGATGAATTAACCTATTTAATGCATTAAAGATGAATTTAAAAAATAAAAAAAAAACAGAATTGAATATTAAAATTAGTCTAGTAACGTCACAGCGTCGGAGTCTGACACCAAGAACAAAAGGTCCACAACAACAAAATGCGCGTAATGTGACTGACTATTGATGCCACACTCACCCGAACCGCGATTTTGTGAAAGAATTATTATTTGGTTCAACATTAAAATAACTAAATTAAGGAAAATAAATAATATATGCTTTCTCTAAAAGCAATTTGAAAAGTTGACAAAATAAATGAACCATTAAATAATTGAGTTCGGATCTTATAAAAATAATAAATAAGCAAGATAAAGAATAAATATTTTCGTTTATTTTTGATTGGTCGATTTTTTAATTAAAATGCGAAGCACAATTAAGCCTAACAAGAAGAAAAAAAATTATACTTATTCATCAGTCAATGGAGATTCTCAAAGTGAAAGCTTTAAGCTACCGTTTCGTACTAAACAATTTGCTACTGATAAAGTAAATTAAAAATTTGAAACGTGTAAATGAATATTTAGAAAGTTCAATTTTCGTAATAACACATAAATACAGTTATAAAATTACGTGATGGTTCAAAAGTTAATGCCGACAGTGATAAAGAAGCATTTAACAGTAATTAAACATTATATATAAAAAATAAAAATCATGAATTCATAAATTGTCATTCGGAGCAAAGACTTGAAATATTAGATAAATTATATTTAATAAACAATTAAAATCTTTTAACGCTACCAAAAACATTAAAAAATTAAGCAAAAACCTTTTGAAATTATTCACACAATGTTAATAAAATTAAGGTAATGATGTCAGTGGTTGAGATGCCGCAGCAACCTGAGCTTTTTACTATTATTCTATAATTTTATTAGGCTTTGTTATACAAGAATTACCAAATTATAACGGAAAATTCTCAATTTCATAAAAATTAATTAATGAATTTAACTATATGCTAATATTATATTTAAAAGCACCATTTTTTAATTTAAATTAATATTAAATAAAAAAATAAATATCATTTAGCGTAACAAACACAGACGAAGGAATAATAAAAAATTATGCGAAAACCTTTTGAAATTAATTTAAACAAAATGCAATATAAACAAAAAAAATAGACAAAAATCCCTGACTTTTTTTTATTGTTTTTGAAATTGAAAGCTCTACAAAAAGTTTTAACGCTTTACAATAGCTTATTCATGGCTCCACAGATTAATTACCCCTAGATATTATTGTTTCAATTGTCTACAATATTAATACAAGGAATACCAAATTTTGACTTAAAATCAAAAATATTTATTTTGTTTCACATCATTACAGTGCATAGTGATGAAATCTGCAACAAGGTCCAAAAATTACGAACTAATTGTTTAAGGAAAAAAAACATATTTAAAATATGAAATAAATGAATCTAATAAATAATGCCAGTAAAATAAATAATTATAAGAAAATTATTCAATTAAAAAACAAAATAACGAATAATTGCTAAAAGGCAAGTTGTGTGGAAGATGACTAGAAAAAAATAATGATTTTTCACTCAAATTCATTAAAAGATGCAAAAATGAAGCCAAAAATGAATTACAATAATTCAAACGCATAATTTCATCGGTATCGCTGAATATTAACGCAGTTATTACTAAGGTTCATGACTTGAATTTTTTTATAAAATCTAATGGCCTGCGTAACACACCATAAATAAACATATAAATACAGATATAAATAATCTGATGCTTAATAAGATTTATTTATAATCTATTGAAAGTCCGATTCTTCGCGAGGCGTGGGAGCGCCTGAAAACGGACATGAATTTAAATTTACTACATTTCAATGCATAGATACAGTAATATTTTAACAAAATGCATTTTTAAGTACTATTCAAATTTTTTACAAATCAATACAAAATCCCAATTAACAAGAAACTTCAAAATGCAATTTGATTAAATACTTAACGAATAAAATTAACTACTAATTTTGATCAATGGCGAAGACAGATTTAAAAAAATGATGGTACACAAAGAGTTACATTTAGAAAAAAGTTCAATGAAAATTATTATTAATGAACAACTTTGATTTAACTAAAGATCTTTCAAATCTAAATAATGCTTTATCCGAATCGCATATACAATGGAATTCTTCATGGTCGTTTTGCAGATGTTAACTTTACTTAGTGCAATGCTTTATATGTACTAAAAGTAATTAAAATCCTAAGTAAAAATTATTAATGACGTAAACATAAATTACGAAAAATAGGGCACAACTTTAACAAACTTGTTAAGATTATGACTGCGAAAAAAAAATTGGTCAATTAATTTCGTCTAATAGATAAAACACTCATAAGGATCAATTTACTCTCAGAAACTTATTAATAAATATAGTAAAACTTAACTTATGATAATTAAATCATAAAATATTCTAGTAACGTTTATAAAACTGATTCGTTGCAAAGCGACTAAGTTAATTTATTCATTGAATTTTGTGCAGATTTGATACACATCATATAGGTTGAATAATTCATAATTCAATAAGATAAAGAAATAATATTTTAAATTTATAAATAGAAAATTAATTTATTAAGTCCGGAGTTGTTTGTCGAGAACCAGTAATGATTCGGAAAAGAATAAATTAAAAATTTTTTCAAATAAATTTTAAAGAAAGTAAGGACGAAAAAAAGTGTCGAGCGGAGGTCTAGCGCAAAAATAAAATCCTTAAAAGGCTACAAAAGATAATATAACCATTAAATCAGTGCGTAAAAAGAATGAAAGAAACTGTATGGCCTACAATTATAGCATTACATTAGTTCGGTGCCAATGATGATTTATTGTATTTGGAAGCAGAGATTAAATCAATCACAACAAAAAATAATATTATAAACATCAATAGTTAAATTTTTCATTTCAACAACGAAACAATTTTATAAAAAAATTATTTATTAAAAAACAAAATAACAAATAATTGCTAACAAGCAAGTTGTGTTAAAGATGAGTAGAAAAAAATAATACTCAAATCATTAAAAAGAATGCGAAAATGTACAAATTAAAATTAATTGAAACCTATAAATAAACATTCACAAATCAAATTTGTAAGCAGCGTGGAAATATCCAAAACAAATAGGTGAGAAAAAAAGAACGACTTGGTAATAATAAATCTATTTATAGTGGAATTATTATAATCTATAAAATCCTGAAAAGTTGTAAATTATTTGTGCAAAACTATAAATAAAATATACCTAAGTTTTAATTTTTTAACTAAAAAGAAAAGGTTTTAAATATTTATATGAATAAATAACAATAAAAAAAATACGACGACCTACAATACTTAAAAAAAAGATACCTTCATAAAAACCTGCTAAAAGGAAGAATCCGTGGCCCGTCTTTGCCGATACTGACACCCAAATCAAATCTACGTAAACGAGTCGAACACAAGGAACAGGAAGCAGGAGCTCCAAATCAAAAAATATAAAAAAAAGTAAAATAAACTACAACAAATTATCCTAAACAAACAAAATAAAAAATTTATTATCAAAACCAAATAAAGAATGAGAGGAAAAAAGATTTGAAAATAATAAATCAATTACTTATAAAAATATCATTTGAATTAAAATTAACTAAATCTTAACATAGCATTAAATGATTTGAATTAATGGCAAAAAATGTAATAAATGAAGTAAAAATCGAACAATAAAAAAGGTTAAATGAATAAATAAAATGACAATCCATTTGAAACTTCCACATGTTTTGAGAACCTTTCAACGCACTCCGACGAACGCTGACGCACAACCCGTCATGAGATATTTTCCAAAAAATTGTGTTATGTTGACAGATTTAAAATTTGTTTGAATAAAAAGTCCTTTGAAGGACAAGAAGAGAAATTCCTAATTTTCCATACGGGATGAATAATTCCAATCCATACTTCTAATTAAATGCCAAAATGTTTCAACAGTAAACACAGAAATAATTTAAATTATGCTTGTTGGAAAACAAAACAAAATCCCAATTAAACAAATATGTATTCGCCTGAAATATTGGCACCCCAAGGTTATCATCACCACTTTTTCTTGAATGCGTGTAAGCAGCGGACTTGAAACGTCAAAAAATGCCTATCTTAAATTCTTAATACAATCGGTGTATAAAAAAGTTAATATTTAATAATTATCGGTGCTTCAAGCTAAAACAAAAACGCATCTCAACGACAAAAATTCCTAATGCAAAACAACAAACATTTCATTCATTAAAATCTCGTACATTTGAATAATCAAAGATTGAGTATATGACATATTCGTTGAAATAAAAAAGAAAAGATATATAAAATTTAAAATCATTTTAATCATACTCTGAAAAACAAACTACCTCATATTATGTAAAACAGGGTCTTTAAAAAAAAATTTCTAAGACTTCGACATTATTCAATATTGAATAAAGCTATATTAGTAACATGTCAGAATTAACAGTGAATTCAAGCATTTTGTAAAACTACATTAAAAAATCAAACACTTTTTGAATAAATCAGCAGGAAAACAAATTGTTGGCAGTGCTCAGAGGAAAATTGAGGTAAAACAATTAATTTTGGTAAGCAATTGATTTACTTTTTCTTAGCCACCTTTTAATTAAAAAGAAAAATCATACCTAAATATTTAATTAAATGGTAATTTTGTCATGGGCTGACTGAAAAGAATCATGTGAAAAGCTTGGTAAATGAAAAGATAAAGCAAGAAGATCCTTGCTAATTCATGAATCGGCAACCAGTGCGAATACATTGGAAAAGCTCAAAATGGCTACGAACATGGTTCAGCGTCGTTTGCATCAACGGTTAGGTTTGCAAGAATAATAAAAGTTGTATAATTCCAATGACTTTACAAAATCGTTAATAAAAAACGAATTTTAAGACAAATTTTGCAAGAAATTTCAATGATAAAAAAATATCAAACTACGACCAATACGAGGCCATTGTCTGCTTGGATATGTCAATTAAATTAAGCAAATAATTAAATTAAAAAATAGAATCAATGAAATGGTCTGATTTTTTTTAAATAATAAAACAAAAAAAAAGAGCTTACACAGCCTGATTATAAGAAATCAGGTCCATCAACAAATGGCACCAAAAAAACTTATGCATGGCGCATGGTCTGTCTTAAAAATGCAAAATTAAACAATATTTTAGTATGCATAAATAAATTTGGGATCGGTTTCTTTGATAAAAAAAAATTTAGAAAAGGTTAGGCAACAAAGCTTCAAACACAACTTATTTTATTAAACTGCCTAGCAATTAAGTTATAATTGATGAATTGTTGCGTATAATAAATATAAAAATGCCGCCTGAATTAAAATATATAAAGCGAAAGACTATATTTTTGAAAGTTATTTGTTAAAATGATATGTAATGCCAGTTGAACAAAATTATTAAAAAAAGAAAAACAATTAAAAGCTAAAAAACAATAATGGCAAAAATGTAAGTAAAAGATTGATGTCAAAAATAATGATTCTTTACTACAAAATTATAAAATGCGAAAATCATAAAAGGTTTACGGAAATCTGAGAAGTATTACGTTTTAATCATTAAAATAGAGTTCAGAACTAAGTTTAAAAGTAGAAAAATTTCAATATGACTGCAGCTCACTGTAGCGAAAGGATGGTATTTCGTTCGTATGGAAGCAAGGCACAACGAATTCGGAATATTGAAAAAATAATAATTAGCGAAAGAACATTGTTTTTACTCATAAATTCGATAAATCCAGGCAACACGTAAAAAACCTCATTTAAAATCAAAATTAAAATAAAAAAAACTTAAAGGTATTAATCAAATTGCTCCAAAATAGTAATCAATATAAATTAAATAAACATATATAATCAAAAAATAAAAAATAATATAATAATTGAATAAAATTTAAAATAATATGTAGACTGATGGATAAATTTACACACTTACCCATGTATTCTAAGCAAACTTGTTTAAATAAAATTACTTTAAAAGCAATAAATACCAATATAATAATGATCTACTAAGGCGTAACCATATTAAATTGATAAATGCGTAAGATGATAAGCTAAAATAAAATTGATTATTAGATTGGTGCTATGAATAAAATTATTTCAACAAATTTACTTTTTAAATAAATCTTATCGAAATACAAATTTGTATACAAATACAAATGAATAAACGTAAAATGAAAATTTTCTAATATTAATTTAATTGCGCAATTGAAGAAATAGCTACCCAACAAAAAGGATGCAAACGAGAGATTTTATTGAAAGAATAATATATTACCGGAAACCAACTTTGGCTCAAACAAACATTTGCATTGCTTGAGGGAAAAATGTAAGGTGACTTCAAATTACATCTATATTGGTAACAATTTTAATTTTTGCAAAAGCTAAAGACATAATTAAGTTAAATGTAAGGCATATTAAAAAATAAGGTACAGCTTTTGATTGTATTTAGCAAAATAGTTATGCAATAATATTAATATAATATGAAAATTAAAGCAACATTGAGAAAAAAAAATTAACATATTCAAGTTTAATATACTGTGTAAACATAATATAGAAATTGTAAAAAAGTAGATTAATTGAGAAATAAATGGTAAGAATAATGCAATTTATTATGAGTAATATGTTGTATGATCAAAGCAATATAATACGTTAATACGAATACTTAAGCATTTTACAAAAAAAATACTTTCAAATCACAGTACCCATTTTCATTATTAAATATAAAAAAATTACCTCATAAACCATTAAGGACAAATTATTAAATGCATGATACATTTTTCATCTGAATTTCAAATATACGTTTTCATATTGTTCCGCAGCAGATCGAAAAACAAGACAAGCATTCAAACTTTTCGGTTAAGTCGTATGTTAACATCTGATCAAGTAACAATGTTGATAAACCAAAAAATTGATTATTACAATTGGTTTTATTATTAAATTATTTCAACAAAATAACTCTTAATTATAATTCTTTTCCAAATACAAATTAATAACGTAATTTGCAAAATTTTCTAATATATCAATTTAATTGCGTAATTGAATAAAAACAGAAGAAATAGCTAACCAAAAACGGATGGAAAAGAATGGAAGCTGTATAGCGGTTTGTTCCACCGAGTTATGTTGAATATAATTATTATAGAAAGTTAATTGACAAATATATTAAAAAGCAGAAAAAAATGTAAATCCAGTATTAAAATAACAATTTTCTAATTTATAATAATTGATTTTAGCAAGCAAACGAACCTTCTGTATAGATAAAACCATTTTGGAATAAAAAATGAAAAATTGGAGCAGAGTAAAAAATAATCATAATAAAGACTATTTTAATCAAGTTCTAAGTTTGTACAATCGCTCGATAAATAATCTATAATCTTTTAAATATCACTAATTACTCAAAAAGGGAAGAATAATATCAAATATTTATAAATGAATACTTTGAATAATTTTATCTGTTAAAATTGCTTTAAAACATCTCAGCAATCAAGACAGACGAATATTTAAATTGAGAAAATCAAAAAATGGAAATTTGGAAAAGAAGCTTACATAAATTAAACAATATAAAAAATAATTATAAATAATTCGATTTATCTAAGTTAAATTCCCAAAGTAAACTTCTTACGAATCCTTGTGGAAAAATTGAAAGCTAAATAAAAAGCTAAAATGACGTAGCTAATACGAAAGAATGCGAAGGTCAACAAAAAAAAAACAATTTTTTGTAAATTGTCTGGATTAGGACTTTGAATAGTTGGTTGAAAGAACTTTTAAAACTAATAAACGAATTTTAATTATACCAAAATGCATTTTTTACAAATTATGTATTCTTGCCCAATGAAATAAGCAAATTATAAACTTAAACCACTTAAATGAAGCCGCAACAAAGTGCTTACTCAAACCGGTCAGTGAACAAATTTGGCACCTGCACCGACTGAACACTTTACGGTCCTTGTACTAAGCAAAGCTGCTATTTAAATGAGTCCAAATTTTTCAACCGAAAAAACATTAAAAATGTTATCGTTCGGGGATGTCTTTAAAAGACAAGAACAGCTCCATATGCAAAGGAATGCGCGAACAAAATATCTAAATATTCATATAAAATTTTATGATTAGTACAGATTTTTGCCGAATATAAAATTTCTGTAAATCGAAATGTAATTTGATTTCCTAATCAAACATCCTCGGTTCATTGTTTAACTTGTTGAAAGGGGCCGATCGCGAGATGAGTTGACTATAATAACTTTCAGAATATTAAATACCAAATTGTAATTCATCATAAAGAAAAATTAAATTTCTACTTATTTAGAGAAGGTTCTTATACAGGAAAAAAAAGTGAAATAATTAAAATAAATAAAAATAAGGCGAGCTTTTAAATGCTAATTTATTGCAAACTAAAAAAGACGAACTTAGATATCACAACTAAAAGTGAAAAAGAGAATGGAATATTATTAAGAGAATAAATTATCGATGAAAATGAACTTGCAATAAATAAATATTAAACTTGTATTACTTGATAGTTTTACAGAAACTAATGTAATGGAAAACTTTCATAGAATTTTCCTCGTTGTCGACCAATGAATTATAATTGACATAAAGTAAAATGTAATGTTAAAGTACAAAAACTATAAATTAATGTATTCCAAGCATAATATTCGAAGAATTATTTTTTTTTGTAATAAAACTTAAAAAAGTTAGATTTAATAATTTTAGAATTAAAGCAAACAATTGTTGACGTAACCTTTAAGGAGATAAACGATTAAAATTGCTAAATTATTCATCATTAACACAAATTTCCAGTTGTAATTTGCATAACTTTAAAATCTCAATTATGAATGAAAAGAATTCAATTATCACTAAATAAGTAATTCAATTATCAAAGATAATGCTGTTTTTTAATTTTACAAAATCATTATTCGTGCATCTGCTTTCGAATAATTATACGTTTTCATACCAAAAAGCAAGTTGACTGACTATTGTACAGGTAGTCAGTAAATGTTAATAAACTTGAATTCTTTATATTAACAAAATACAAGATTATCAAATAAATTGCAACAATTTTTTAAAAAATTTCATAAATAAGCTCCTACAAAAGCTCCTATAATTTCAATGCCGTGCGGATATGCTACTGCATTTGTGCGTTCTTCACTTGTTGCTGCTGATAAATGGCAATGGTAATTAAGAAACATACTATCAACCAAAAATTTTTTTTTCTAGAATTAAATTATCAATGGAAAAAAAATCTAAGAAACTTTATTCAGAAGCTAAATTTGATTAGCTTTATAATCAAAGAAACTGAGAAAATGACCATTGGAGGCGGTGATTCAAAAAGTTGTTGCGCTACTTAAGATTATATTACACTTTAATTTAAAATATTTAAAATCAAAATAAAAAGGTCTCAGTTTATAAAGGAGAAATTAACTGAATAAAATTAAAATAATATGCAAGAAACTTGTAAATCTTGGTATAAGATTACTACAGAGTTAATGTTTCTCGATGCAGTGCTTCTGTATAAGTTAATTTGATACAAATTACTTAATTAACTTAAAGGATTATAAAAGAAAACAATATGATTGAAAACATTATAATTAGTCCATGACACGACAAAACTTAGAACAAGAATAAAAACTAACACTAAGAATTTTAAAAAGTTGAAAAATATTGAATACCAAAAAAATAAATACTTCAAAAAGACCGCTAAATTCTTTCAGCCTTTAGCTGTAACGTCATTTGTAGGAAAAGGCAAAAAAAATTATGTCACCTTCTACAAACAACATTGTGCTTCACGGTATGGTACGTTTCCGACCGCCATAATGAAAACACATTGATTCGTCGTAAATGCTTCGGCAATAACCAATATACTTTTATATGTACATAATAAAGAATGGGACTATGTTTCACAATATTAATGTAATAATAAACGCACTTATGCTAAGACATTTTTATTTGTTATGATGATGTGTGGACAACCTTTCTTTATTAAATTTCAAAATAAATAATTAATAAATTTATTTTATTTTGCCTTATTAAGTACAAACGCACATTTGCTTATTTTTAAGGACATTGGCGGGTGTGGCCAAATGACTCTGCACGTATTTTTTGCTACATTACTATCACTATTTTGTATATTTAGTAGCCCTATTTGGCCTTTTAGGTTTTTAACCAAAAAATATCTAAATGTTCACTCAAACCAAATTATGAAAAAGTCAGGATCAGGATTTCGGAAATGGACCAGGACAGTATTTTTCAGGATTTCAGGAATCGAATCCTGATTTGACCAGGATAATGATCCTGCCCGATCTCTGCTAATATAATGCTTTAATTTCAAACTATATTTTAAATATTGAAAGAAATGAGGCGTAAACAGAACAATTAAGTGTTCTTATAAATATTATTCATTCGAGAAATTTTTGATTTCATTCAAAAATCCAATCTTTATGGGTGCATTTTGTTATCGATTAGTACCAGTTTTAAAATTCGGTAACGGTACGGCCGAACCATAATTTAAATGGACTTTCAACCTCAGGATTTAAAGTTAAAAAAAGGAAATTTCTTTGAAAATATTATTTCGAAAATGGACCGGCACAGAACTTTTCAGGATTCGAATCCTGGTTTCAAGAGCCTAATCCTGGTTGCCACTCTTTGATCAGGATCCTGATCAGAATTATTAAATAAAATTTGCCTTTATATTGGTTGGTATCAATTCTCACATGTTCATAAAAGTATAGTAGTGGGAGGGATTTTCTCATCTCTTGCTCATCAATAGGGTTGTCGGTTTGTAGAAATTCTTAGAAACCGAACCGACCGAACCGAAACCGGCCGTCTCGGTTAACCGAAACCGAACCGGTATCCGAAACCGACTGATTCGGTTAAC
>JAKKIK010001894.1:0-13535 GCA_024500135.1 Heterodera carotae | reverse complement strand
AGCTTCAAACCAAGTGGAAAAGGTGTTATTTATGCTTAATAGATCGAAACTAGTGCGCAAAAAAAAGGCATATGCCTTTTTTTGACAGCCCTATTAATAAATAACAAGACTCAAATTCAAATAGAAACTTAAAGCAAGGACAAAAAAAATTGCATATACATACAACAAATATAATAAAACCACGAAAAAAGTACTTGCATGCTTTACATTTAAATAAAAGAGAAAAACAAAAATTAGTTTACTTGATTTTTTAAAGAATTACAATTTAAAAAAACAAACAAAAAACTTATTCATTCATCCGAACATTCTCATGCATTTATTATCGCTGTCGCTGATTGAAGTCCGATGGGCATGAAAATGGGCACGATGATGAACTTAACGATGGACTCAACGATGGGATCGTCTACTAAATATTACAAAAATAAAATACAAAACATGAACTTTCATTTATTATAAACATAAATCTCAAATATTTTTTAAAGCTTCAGTAAAGTTATAAGCATATACAAGCGTTTTCAAAACGAAATTTAATCTTTTATTTGCGATCAAATTATAACCAAAAAATAAATGAAAAATTCAAATCTCAATCAAATCAGAACAATCGTACCTAATAATTTAAATTAAAAAACAAATCTTATTGGTTGGGGAGTGCCGAATATTCGATCATGATAATTCTTATCTAGAAAACAAAAAATTTTTAAATCATAAAACAAAGGTATAAGCTAATTGAATTCTAAATTTATTGAATTTTCTTTAATGCGTTTAAAAAAATATATGCAAAATATTTAATTATTGCTATCAATCAAATTGTATTATAAAATTGATAGAAAACAAAAATATAATTAAGAATTATGGTATTTTTAAATCAAATATAGGAAAATTACGACAGACAAAATAAATTGATTAAATGATAGTAAGCTATGACATCAGCTAAAAGCCAGCAATCGCAAACAATATTAACAAAAAACCATAAAAACTATTATAAAAGGAATTGGATCAAAAAAATTCATAATTTGCAAAATTTTTAACAAGGCATTTTAAATCAAAAAAAACTTATATTTTTTGTCTTATAATTGTAAAAATTTGATTAAAAGTAAAAAAAGTAAAGAAAAGTTTATATAATAAAGCAAAATAGTGATAAACATCGACTTAAATTATGAACATTCAGGCATTCTTATTGAAAATAGGCTCTGGTTGACTAAAATCTAAAAGACTTCCAAAACTCACACATTAAGTTTAGAAATTGTAATAAATAAAACTTTAATAGTATTGTCTCAATTTTTGCTTTTTTAATACTGTATAAGTGATAAAGCTACCCATATTGTATGTATCACTATTGAGGGTCCGTGACGATTTGCAACAACACCAATTACGGCAGACATCGGCTTTTTGAAATTACGCGCATCATAAATACCTAATTAAATAAATAAATACAATTACTTGTTACCCACAAAACCAAATTGCAAAAACTCTCGTTATTATGCAATACCAAGGATAAATCTTATACTAGCAAATTTAATAAATAACAATAAAAGCTCGACTCTAACAAAAAACCATTTGATTTTTCAAATTCACAGCCAATCAATCATCTGCTTGCATAGGCGACTTTTTGTTCAGATGAGGACTCCACAAGAACAAGATATTACACAAATTAGAAAGGAATAATTGGATAGACGTGTGGAAATTCATCTATATTTACCATTACTACTAAATTACACAAATCCTATTGAAAAATCTTCTTCTATTTAAAAAAAATTTAACACCATAATTGTTTTTTTATAATAATTATAGTCATTTGTTCATAATAATCATATTAATTTAAAAATAAAGAATAAAAAGGTATAATCATCTGCAAGATTCTTAAACCATAAAATTGGAATTGAATTACAATTAAATGTTAATAATGACAAATGTGATATGGTGAATTGTGAAATTGTTATTTGCGTCCACTGAGAGGAACATAAAAGACAAAAATTAATTAGAATAAATAGCCACATTAAGAAAATCAAAAAAACACAAAATGAATGTAGACATCCATTTATGAGGAAGTCCAAAACAATAATGCTGTGTGTTCAGTGCTAGTGATCTTCTAAATGTAAAGTATATTAGATATAGAAAATCAATATTTCAAATAGCTAAAAAAGTTAAAATTGGTTTGTTGTAAATGTTTTATTATTATGTAGTGTTATGTGGTTTAAAAAATATTCTCGCCATTCAGCATCATTATACGATGTTGACGTTGTGTTAAGCGTTGATTAATAATTATGAGTACATTGAAAAAGCAGTCGGATGGGCAACCGCGCGAAAATAATGCAAGGCAAGTACTTTGCAAGTTAGCATAAGGAATTATAAAAAAGTTAAACTTTCAGCTTGAAATTCAATTAAAATAATTCTTAAAAATGATTTTATATATTTTTAAAAGTGGATAAAAGACTATTTTCTAAATAAAACGTAATTTGATTAAAAAAAACTCAGATAGAAAAACATTACAAAATCCATATATAAGCAAGAATAAAATAAATTATTTATTTTAAGGGTAGTTTTTAATAAATTGTAGTCTTAAATCATATTACAAACTGTGGCAGTAAAAAAGATTATTTAAACATGAATGGTCGTTAAAATTAACATTTAATAACAAAATAATTTAATCCTAGTCCAAATATATCCTTATTTCTGAGCTTATCTGATACAGATGCATCTGTTCTTATTAACCAATCAACAAAAAAATACAAGAATGTGCTGCCGTAAAACATTGTCAAATAAATTTGAACTTGATTCCGTTTAAGTTGAAAAAAAGTATTCTTGGAATACAGAGAATCACATAGTGCAATTCAAGTGTTAAAATAATTAAAATTTGTGAAATAACTTAAATTTTAAAACCTAATATAATATGTTGAAGAATCCAAAACTGTTATACGAACTTATTTTATAACTATTAAACACCGTTACACTACTCAACCACTCATATAACCAATTTAAAGTAAATTGGCTAGTTTGTTCATTTTAAGTTAAAAAAAATCATTAAAAATTTAACAATAAAATCACAAATACGAAGGAACTTCATATCACAGAAATTGAGACAAGATCTTAAGATGATGATTTCAGATAATTCTTAGAAAAATTACTAAAAAATAAATGCAAATAATTTATCCAACGAGTCAATTATAATATGTATGTTTTAATAACCAATTTATCTATAATTGTAATTCTAATATTAATATTTAAAAAAGTTAATATTATTTGTTCAAAATATATAGTTTTCTATTCCCGGCAATAAAGCAAAGAAATTTTACCACCAATAATAATATAAAAAAGAAGAAAATAACGATTCTACAATTTTCATTAGTCAATATAAAAAACATAAAAAATTACAAATTAAAAAACAATTTTATTATTTAACTGATTTTTTATAATATAATGTTCGGGGAAGATAGAGGAAAGAATAAAATCTAATTAAGAAAATAAAAAAGATTAAATATTTAAGGATATAAAAAACTAAAAGAAGTAAAGATCAAATTAAATTTTTATTAATCAATGATTTCATATATGGAGCATGAAGAGAACAAATTAAATTAAACTTAAACAATTTTATTTATTTAACTGATTTTTTATAATATAATGCTCGGGGAGTAGATAACAAATTTAAAGAAATAGTAAAACTAATTGAAAAGTTTGAATTGAACATCCGGCCTCTCAAAAGAATAAAAAACATTAAATCTGTATATCTTAAAATTTAAAAAGCGGCCTGCTGCAGCCGATTTGGAATTAATACCAACACAGATGAGCATATAATGCGAGACTGATAAATGTTGTCAAAAATCTTTCTCTATTTAGGATATACAAGCATAAAAAAATTAATAAACCAATTAAGATAAAGCATCTATTTACTAGCAAATGAAAAAGGTGATTCTACATAAAAAATACCACCAAAAACGGCCTAACTAAGAAGAATTTTTAGAGTTAGATAAAAAGTAATATATTTTATAATAATCATGCAATGATATTTATAATTTATATAAGAAGCAAAATAAAATTGCAAAAAATTATTCAATGAACAATAATTCCAAAAAAATTGTATTGGTGTAAAATTTTATTCGGAAGAATTTAACATTATAATGTTAGAAATGAATAATAGTTCAAATAATTAAAAATAAACTAACTATATAACAAATATCACTGTCATTGGAAATTAAACAATAATTTATGAACCAGAGCAGATTAATAAATATCATTTGTAATTACCACGGATTGGTTGGAGCGACTAAATCTGGCTGAGAAATAATATTAGGTTAGCCCATTAACATAACAACTAAAAAGCAATTTAAAAATTCTAAAAAAATTAAATATTTATTAATAACTTTAGAATATGAGGCCATCTAAAATAATAATGAATATTATCAATCAAGAATAAATTACTGCATTAAATAAGTGTTATGTTTATTAAGAGAACCTGCATGTTGTATAAAGCTTATTTTCATAAAAACAAATACAGTCACGTGACCAAAAAATATGCAATCTTTTTATTAATTCACCAAATTCTAAAAATTAAAATTGCAGTAATAATTCATATAAATAAATTAATTAATTTTGATTAATAATCATTACAAAAAAAAACAATAACTAACTAATTATAAGCATAAAAGTTTTATTGGCGATAATAAAGACCAAACCATTTCATAAAATAATCTTTTACTATTTATTCATTATTTATTGAAATTAGGTAATATAAGTTTGTATAAAAATGAGAATATGTACAAACATTAATTAATAAATAAAATAGAAAATTAATAACTTCGACTACATTAGCTGATTTGATAAGAATGTAAAACTATGGAAATAATTAATGTACTAAAATGAAAAAGTAAACACATCACCTGAAATACCTATTTAGCATCAATTTAATTGCAAGATGCAGATCTTAACTAAAAATCTTTATGTTTACCTCTATATGTTATGAAATGACTTGAATTTGGTAATAAATACAATATAAAAATTAACGAATTGAATTTTGATTCTCAACATAAAAATTATATTAAAAATAACAAATTGAATTTTGATTTTCAACCGAAAAAGTCACTATTTAAGCTATAATAAAAATTAGAAAAGACAAGGAGTTGGGCATCTAAAGAAAAATTGCAAAAATTATATGCAAATTCAATGTGCTCAAGTTGATCAATGCAATTTAAAGCTTTTCTTCATCGTTCAATGAAAAAAGAGACCTTGCGAAAATTAAATTACTTGAAAACAATTTATATATTTAAAATATAATTCCAATTTCCTTTCAAATGCGCAAAAATATGACGCAATTTAAATAGCACTTTACGGCATTTCTATATTCAACACAATAAATGAAGTCTAAAAAAAATTATTTAGCAAAAAAATAATCAAAATATAATTGTTAACCATGCCATTCCATTGTACTCATCAGTGAAAAACTTCATACAACGTCATGTGAAAAATGTTTAGGTACATAGAATAGTCTAACGTGCAGCGAAATGTAGTTATAAATAAATATTTTATTATATATTGACGAATCTTTTCAACAATTCTTTATATTAATAAATTATTGGACACCTAAAATATTTTTTTAAATACAATTCTTTTATAAAAATGTGTATTTATATAGTTCAGAGAATAAAATTATAATTATTCATGCAAGATTAAGAAGATTAATTAACAATAGAGCTGCATCTGCATCGAATTAATCTGCAGCACTGAATCCTTAGCAATGTTCAGAGCAAAGTCAAGAGAAAAATAACATGAAAGAGCGTTTTTAAATTTATTAATAAATTATAATCCAAAAAATAAATAATATTAAGCCGAAAAAAAAAGAAATTGGTCTTACCAAAAATTACTAAACTTAATATTTTAAAGAGCATTCTGCAAATAAGAGTGTTATCAATAGACTCGCAATGAAATGAACCTAATGGACTAAACAGCAATATTTTAATTGGTATTATTAAAAACAAAATAAAAAATTAAAATAACAAGTCTAATTTTATTTTATAAATAAATCATTTGACTTAAAATGAAATAAATGATTTGTAAATTTTGCAAAATGCAAAAAATATAGGTGTTAAAATATAAACAGATAAATAATAATTCACACATAAAATATAAGCCACCTTCAAAGAATAATAAAACGGCGATTCTTTCGACCTGCAATTATTTAATTTTATTACAAAACATATGCAAAAAAATTGTTAAGCAGCTAGAGCGGACAAGCGAGACAAGTAACTGCTAACTTGAAATAAAAATAATAAGGCTATCAGTGATAAGAAAAACCAATTAGTGCTATAAAAAAGCGCTAATATTGTAATTAGAATGACATCAAATAAAATTTTAGTAAACTTTAAAAAAAATTTGAAACCTTTATATAAATACACAGATGAAACCTTCATGGATAGTTTTAAGAGATAGGCCACAATTTTATTAAATCTCACTTGTGTTCTCTACGGTAGAGTTCGTAAAAATTTATTTAAAAAAACTCAAAATGTTTAAGCAACAAGTAAAAAAATCCAAAAATAAAATGAATACAAAATTCTTTTATAAAATATATAAAGCTAGTTCATTTTTTACAGCGCATTACTTGATAAAGCTTCATAATTCATCAAACCTTAGCCTTAACTCAATGTGCTAGAATATATTTTCTTACTATTCCTCTGCACAAATCAAAAACGGATAGATTAAAATTTGCAATGTTACTGATAAAATCGTTAAAGTAAAATAATTATTAACAGTCATAAAAAATAAATGAAATTAGTAAACGAGTTATGAATTTAAGAATTTAAGAGGTGTTTTATACATTTATAAAGCAACAAAGTTCATCCGGTACTGGATGAAGAGTAAAATAGTAAAAAATAAATTACATAAAAAGAAAAAAAAAAAATAAAATACAACGCTTTTTAGATTAAATGAAAATAATTGTTATACCATTTTACAAAAAACCTACGCTATTTAAAAAAAAACTTGTTTAAAACAGTTGCAATGATTTAGACCACAATGACTATAAAAGCGATGCACAAAGAAAGCGAAAATAGAAGAAAAGCACAAAGAAAAAAACATAGTTAAAAAATATCAAATCAAATGCAAAAAAAGAACCAGAAAATTGTTTGGTCATGAATTTGCCGCAATAAACAAAATATAAAAGCATTAAATTTAGAAAATCCTATTAATAGAAGGATACTTGACTGATCTTTATAAGATTACAATTATCCAGATGAAATAAACCATTTATGTAAAAAATACTTATATTTGGGTAAAAAAAATCATTTTTAAAGATCGTCGTTTGGGCGTGATGCAAATCAAAAATTAGGCGGGAAAACCGAACAGATTTGTAATCAACGCCTGTACAAGAGAGGTAGATATAATTAAAATGCTTTGTATTTACTTAAAATAACTCAAGTTGACAAACCTGTCAAAAAATAAAACCTGAAACACGTGCAAAAATTTTCATTATTTTAAACAAACGCAATTATCTAAAAAAATTAAAACGTTTTTAAATTAGAAAATGAGAGGACGAAAAAACTCACGGATTCGATTCATTGTAAAAGAAATTATTGTTCTTACTAGCAAATTGTTATGAGAAAAAGATCAACCAGAATACCTTCTCAATTTTAATATTAACGGTAAAATCAAAACGCGAAACTCGAAAATAATAAAAAATTGTAATACATTGTAAAAAAACTAATTATAATATAATATAGACACAACATAATTCATTCTTTCAGTAACTGTGTGTTTTTAAAGGAAAAACATCATCCTCTGCATGCGGAACAAATCTTTAATAAAAAATATATGACAAAAGGCAAAAAATATTCAAATATTAAATTAACTGAATGAAGAAAAAAAGTTGTTTCAAATAACTCTATTTAATAAATATTAATTAAAATATTTATGTGATTAAATAATAAAAATTGATTGTTTCAAACTGAACGAGTAAATTAGTATGTGTATTCACAACTGAATGAGCGGCAAAAATAACCCGACAATTTATCCTCAAAAACAACCAAATATTGACCAATAGTAAAGCCTTATTTCATAAATTTATACCGAAATTAATTTGCAACTCTTTTTTCTAAATAAGGATGGCCCAAATGTGATCGACTCCTAGAATATTGACAAATTAATTTCTTCATATGTCTGGCCACAAATGGCAGCAGGCCTGGCAAAAGTCATTCCCTACAAGACAATTTGAGTTTACGCATCTTTTAAGAGTTTTAATGACAATTGATTTTCAATAAATCTAAAAATGAAAAAGTCATTAAATATCAGATTAAAAGGCAAGTTATTGTTTTGCAACTAAATAGATAATTCAGGTGTTACCATTTCTGTTTGGTTATGTGGGCGGCTGCACTACGATTTAAACTCTCCTTTTTTTATTCAAAAAGATAAAATGAAAATTTTTACAAAACTCATACAAGCGAAATAAAAATTAAGACTATTATACAGCTTTTAAATCCAAGAGATGTATAATGATAATTCCCTACTGTTTTCTCTATCTATCCATTATTTTATTAGTCCAAAATTCAAGAACCCTTCTTATTATGATTTTTCAAATGTAACAACTCAAATTAAAATTTGGTTAAACTTTTTTTTTATCAATTTTAACCCAAAGATAGAATTATAAAAAATCTAAAACAATCTAGATAGTTAGAACTACTTATTATTAGTCTTTTGGTACCATATTTTTGTTTAAAAAAATTTGTACAAGAATTCAGACCTTGGTGAAAAACCATGCCAAAAAAGGACTTTTTGAAGAAAAATTCAAACAAGGAAATAAATCCCAAAAAATCCATTCGCATATTTACCATAATAGCCATCTACAAACACATGCAAATTTTCATATTTCTAGGTTGAGGGGGAAAGAAATTACAAAAATGGACCCCGCAAAATTACCCCTCTAAAAAAGATTGTTGAATAAAAATTATTGTGTCCAATGAAAAAAAAATATTATAATTTCTGAATATATTATGTTCTTCTTTATCACAAAAACATTGAATTCAATAATTGAGTTAAAGATATTTTAGTAAGGTTTTCTTATAAAGTGACTATTTTTAACACGACAGATATTATACATTAAGATATAACATCAGATATTTTTAACTTTTGGAATAATTAAATAACGGATAGATAGAGAAAAAAGTGAGGAATAAAGTTTGGCTAATATTGCTTGATTGATTAATTAGTTAGTAATTTTTAAGTGAATTTTTTGGTCGCTATGACAGAACTTATGTTATACCTAATATAAAATAGAAAAAATTTTAATATATATAAAAGTTTTTAGATAAAACATATACTGCAACAAACTAAAATATCCAGGAGGAATAAGAAAATAATTAAAATTCAAATATTTATTTAAATATTAAATAATGAAGAAACAACAATAGTAATTAGACCGACAGTCCAAATATGTTCTTTATTAAATTGAGCTTAATAAAAAGTTAAAAATAATAAATTAGAACTGCAAATAAAATATAATTCTAAAAATATTGCAAAGTTAATCATTAAGCCTTTGATGAAAAACTGAAAAACTCACCTACTCATCACTTAAATACAACGATAGAATTAAAAAAGGCAACTGTTAAATTAATTTTTAAAAATGTAGAATAAAATATGAGTTGGCATTACACTGATTGTAAATGAATTGTTCCAAGACTGTATTTTTGGAAAATACTTTATTTTAACAGACAAAAAGAAGTTTGTCTTATAAAAGCTGAGACTTTATTTAAAAGGGAAAAAGAATTTTTGAAAAATATTTCTCATCTGTAAATTAAAATAATCAATTGCTTCTCAACAAAATCGGTATACTAGAGACCTCGCAGCATCGCGCTCTACACAACCAAATCTGCCTACCAAGGACTAATTAAAAGTCTGCAATATCCTTTGCATCCAAGAAGGAAAAAAATTATAAAATACAATTAAAAGATTTACATATTTGTTATAATGACATTTAAAAAACAACAAATTAATAAATCCACAATATAGACAAAACGATCATACCGTTCTGCAATAATTAATAATGAAGTATGTTATTAAAAGTTTGCAAAAAATATTTGTTTTAAAAAGAAAAATTTTCATATTATAATATTTATATTTTTACATACCTAAATTAAAAAATCTCTGTTACTCTAAACGTACAGTAATGCCAATCTATTACTTAGTAAGTATATAAATTTAATGTCTAACAAAATAAATAACCTGTAATCATTTTTCTTTAAAATCAGTTTTTCACTTATTATAGTAAATTGAAGATAATTAATGTAAGCAATAAGTTTAAAAATGAAGGTGTAGAATTCAAGCTCAGATGCAATAGTTTTAAAAAAATTATAAATTAAAGCAACATGCTTAACTATAAGTAAATCACATGCCTAAATTAAAACCAAATAAAAACAGAGAATGGACCAAGATCTCTCGCCAAACGAACCCTAACAACGACGAACTACTTAGTAATAAGGACTTATTAAAAAATGGCAAATATAATTTGGAAAATATCTTCAACAATTCAAAGATGGAATTATATGATAAATATAAATATAAAACAGAAAAACGAAGAAAATAAAAAACACATAATTAAATAAAAACAAATTGAGTTCATTTTCGATATTCTTGTTACAACGGTTTTTATACGAAAAACAAATAATAAATTACAAATAAACATTATCACTAAAAAAGGAAAAGTGAGTTTGTAACTTTTTAATTAATTATCGCTGATATCGAACAATAACTATATAAACCAGAGACAGAATTTCCAAATAGACATAAATTAGAAAAATATAAATGATCAAGTTTAATGCGTTCTTTATCATATACTTAAAACCAAACCAATTCATATATTTTGTTAGGGCATTTTATATGTAATAAAAATTTTATTTAAATTAATTAAACTATTTTGTTGGAAAAAGAATCGGCGCAATGACACCAAATATTACAATAATTTATCTGATTGAGTGGCTTCATATTTTTGTATATATGAACTTTTAGGTGGAATACGCTATAACCATATTATTTTTAATAACCTTTAAAAGTAAAACGAAAAACATTAAATCGAATGTGAGCCGTCGAAAGACCCTAAAAATATAAATTGACATGCGCACGAGAAATAAATCAAAACCGTATGTAATGGTGTAATATTAAATTTCTAAAAAAATAACATTAAATATAATACAGCTGAATATAAAAATAGTCAACGCTGCAAAACTATGATTTGGATCTAGTTCGTAATAACCGACCCGGGCAATGTGTGGGCTTTTGCATTATTGTCCGAGGAACAAGTTTACTGTAACTCAATCATTGCCGTACAAATTGAAACTTATTAAAAACATTCAGTAAAAAAATAAATTACCAAATGCAGCTGGGACTATGCAAAAAACGTAAATTGAAATTAAATTTTAATTTATGAGAGAAAGACGTAAAAAAAATTACCAAATGCCATACGATTCGATTGTGAACTAAAAGGATCGTTCGCGGAATTCGCGCTCGTATAATTTTTAAACACAATCTTCCTATGGTGGATTTAATTATTTGCATTAAAAAGTGGAAATAATATAAACGCTTAATGTTTCGCCATTAAAAAGGATAGAAAATTTGAAAATGAAAATAAGAATTTGATTCAAATAAATTGAAATTGCTGCAAAACCTAAATAAATACTAATTATATTGTTACTACTATTTTAGGGTTTACTATATGTACAAATAAAATTAAATTGGTTAAAGTTGCCTATTTAACCAACAACAAGTCCAACAAGCGGCATCTCCGACAGCAGCGAACTTCTTTCCAGCGGGCGCAGTTGCCAGTGCACGCCAAAATATTGTCGTTGCCATAACCTGAATCGTTTATAAGCAGAATGCCATTCAGGCAGTTCTGGCGAACGGCGGCAAGTGATGACATTGCTATTAAATCGTTAGAATTAGAAAATGTAAATTTCAATATAATGCTAAAATTAATGCAATAAAATATAAAATTCCTGATAATCGACTTGCTAGACAATATTAAGCCTTAACTAATTTAAATTCTCTGTATTCATATCAAGTTGTGAAAATATAGATATTTAAAAAAATCAAAAATAAATGCAATGCAATAAAAAGGTGGTTTTAGTGTTCGTTACATATATAAATTTCTTATTTAAATATAAATTTTAAATAATCTATCTTGAAATACAATGAATAGTTGATCGTTATGGTGAAAAAGCAATTGGAACATATTAAAAAGTTTTATTGTTTATTTTCCAACATTAAACCGAGCTAAATAATAAAAAATCTAATTGAAATAGTTTTTTTAATCTAAAAATTCTTATACTAAATCAAACATTAAGTTTTGCAATTGTTCAACACAAAACACGAGAAGATGATCAGTTTCGGGTAGGCTATTGTCTAAGCACCATGAAAAGCGCCGCATACTTACAGCACGACAAAGTGAATTTGGTTCCTGCTTTATAAGCTCTTGCCGTTACAAGTGCCTCGACAGATACAACAACAACAATATCTATATGAGAAGAAAAAATATAAAATGAAGAATAAATGAAAATTTCTATGACAGACCAATTACTGTGCATACTAAGCAAAAATCATAGTTTTTGACACCTTATAAAGACGCATGCGGACAAATTTAAATTAAATAATCTGTATTTTCATACCTAGAATAACTCTATCTGCAAAACTTTGTCAATAAAATAAAAACCCAAAGTATAATAAATTGAGAACACATCGAAAATCACCATTATGAAATATAAAGTTGTATAAAACAAACATTTGTATTTCAAAACTGAATTAAAAGCGCGGTGACAAATCTGAAATAATAATAAAAATGAGAAATAAAAATATTCAAAATAAACTTTAAATAAAAAGTAATTCAATTATAGACAAGAAATGTCAAATGCAAAATGATAATAAAATTCTTAATTAAAATAATGATCGAAATATAATATGTAAAGGCAAAAAATTTTAATCAATTCTCGTAATTAGCATCAGAAAACGATAAGAATAGATTTAAGAATAATTTGAAAATAATTGAAAGTCAAATTTAAACTAAATAGGTAAAAATAATTGTTGCTTCACCGTCATGGGCTTAATTATTAAAAAGTTGCTGAATTTATCATCAAACAAAAAAATTTTAATTGAATTTTACAGCTGTAATAACTATAGAATTAATGAGCATATTATTTCATAATCTTTGCTTAAGAATATAGAGCTTTTATAAAATACATGTCATTAGTTACAATAAATAAACATAAACAATTAAAATAACAATGGGTTATAAGTAGTAATGGGCCCCATTTTTTACCCCTTTTTTGCCCCTAAATCAGTTAGAGACCAGCGAGAGAGAGGGCCTTTTGAGGAGGTTAGAGAAAAAGAGAAACAAGAAATAAAAACCCACCTGGTACGTTTTGAATACCTTCCCCGCATGCCTCCCCGCCTTCCCCTCCCAACTTTTTCCCCGAATCCCTCCCTTCTCCCTCTCCACCCCCCCCCCCGCTTCTTCCCCGCCCAGCCCAAGCCTTTGACCTTCCATGCCAGCCGTCCCCTCACTTCTCCCT
>JAKKIK010001893.1:0-13475 GCA_024500135.1 Heterodera carotae | reverse complement strand
TATTTTTATTTAAAAAAAATTTCAATAAAATGTACAAAAAGCATGAGAAATAGTTGAATCCTGAATTATATTAGCTTTTCTTTGGCGGTTCGATCATCCATAAATTTTGTTACAACAATATTGCTTATGTCAACAAATTAAATTGAAACACCAATTAATAATAAATAAACAAATAAAAAATCATGATAATGCAAAAACAAACGATGTTGTCCAATAAGCTAACAATAAAATATATTCTTCTTTAAGCTAATAATAAGAATGTTAACAGTTATCAAAGCCTTAAAAACGTGTTCTAAAAATCATTGAAATTATATAAGTGAATAGTGAGTAATTTCAACTAAATATTTTAAAGGCCTAAAAAGCATATAAAAGTAAAGCACTGGTGTTAATATTCTTGAAAAGAAAAATAATTCAAATGATAATATTTTAATAAAAGAAATAACAAAAAAAGTTTTGGTCAACAAGAGAGAGCGCATTTAGAGAAAGAGAGCAGTCTGTTATGAGTTCGAATATTGGTAAGAGAGACTACGGCAAGGCTGAGTACTTATGATAAACTAAAAATAATTTAAAGTGCCAAGAAAGAATATAACAATTCTAGAAACTCTTTTCAAAATATAACAATAAATGCTTAAAGACTCTCAGAAAGGTACCAAAATGTATTAAAAAGTTATCAAATATATAAAACTAAAACTACAGCGAAAGTAAGGAAATATACGGTTTTAATATTTTTGGTCAGCATAATGTCTTAATGCTTAAACTTGTAGGTAATTATTTAAAAGGAAACTTGTAAATAATCGGACTAAGATTCATATGTGAAAAATTGTTATTTAATAATTAAAGCGCATTACAAACATAAAGAAAAGGCCCCCCTCCATTTGAAGGCCCCCCTCCAATTGAAGGCCCCCCCAAAAGCTTGAAATTTGCGACAAAAAACGCGTCGCCAAACTTTTTTTGTATCAATTTTTTAATGTTTAATTGGATTATAGGGAGTACCGACGATGAATAATTAATGCCTAGATATACCAAATTCATCCAATAGATTTCGGTTACCACAAATAATATCATTTTATTGTAGGCGATTATTCAATTTTGTTTTTTATAAAATCTTGTTTACACTATTTTGCCACGATAAGTTTTAAAAGAAACATTTTATAGAAGCTTGACCATTCGCTTAATTGAGGGTAAAAAAATTTGAAAAAGTCATTTAAAAATTTGTGAATTTTTTTGGTATTTCGAACTTCTGAACAAAAATGTGGCAATTTTTTGAATTTACTTATAGAATCCAAAACTTTAACACATGAACAAGCGGATCTTTGCTACTGTTGGCAATGGCCACAGAGTTAAAGGCAAAACCCCCAAATTCGGACCTCAAAAACCAAAAAGTTAGGTAAAATTTTTGCTAAAGCTTTGGGTTTGAAGAAAAAAATAATGGATTTTTGAGTGACCTTTCATTGGAATTATCGATAAAGTTTATGAAATAAAAAAATTTCGATCGGAAAATAGAAGGCCCCCCTCCATTTGAAAGCCCTTCTCCATTTGAAGGCCCCCCTAGAAGGGGATTGAAAAATAGAAGGCCCGGGCCTTCAATTAGAGAAAATACGGTATTTGGTACATATTTTAAGGTTTTTGTACATATTTCATACATATTTCGGCATTTTTTAATACATATTTATTTACATATTTTGCGATTTTTCTTACATATAAATCGCAGCCCTACTGATTACAATAATCACGAAATAGATTTTTGAAAATTAATTAATTTTCGAACTTTTGTTCGATTTTAGGTCCGGGGTTCGGAATTGGGCGAAATGGATGTCGGATTAGGGATAAGCGACCCTTAAAACCGCTAGGAAAATATTTTTAGCGACTTTTAAAAAATTAGATAAAATTTTTTTTGAAAAATCTGACTAAAAAGGGGATCCAATACATGCGTGCCGACATATTTACATATTACCCAATCAATTTTAGATAGGTCTTTTTTGCTTGCCATCCGCCTGTTGCGAGTCCTGTAAGCCGCGCGCAGCTAAGCCCGCTATCTGATTTTTTTGCCCAATATTTTAAATTATACTTCTGTTGTAGAATATTTGTTATCATTAGGGCTTCGATTTTTAGGCAAAAAAATCGCAAAATAGGCACCTAAAAAGGCATTAAAAAATCGCAAAATAGGCATTAAATAAGCACAAAAATCCTCAAAAAGGCAGCACTAAAAATTTTTAAACTCGAATTTTTTCAAGACTTTTTAAAGCCAAAAATTTTTTAAATCAACAAAAATTATTGGAAATCAAAAGGTGTTTTAATTTTATAAAAAACTAATTTTTATGGACACATTTTTTGAACTTTTGATTTGTAAAAAATCGATTTTCACTAGCGTACTTTTTGAATTTTGGGCGAGAAAAATCGAGTTTTAAGGGGTGCTTTTTAAAACAATCAAAAAGTCGATCTCTAGGGGTGCATTTTGCTAATTAAACCAAATTCAAGACAAAAATTCACAAAAATGCCAAAAAAGGAACGAAAAAGGCACCAAAAATGCCGAAACAGGCACAAAAATAGGCGCCTAGGCATTAAGCACAAAAAGTCCAAAATAGGCAAAAATAGGCATTACACCAAATCAAGCTAAAAAACTCGTTTTTTGTGCTTATCTCAACGTTCCAAGTGCGTAAAAATTTTAGGCATTTGCCTAAAAATCGAAGCCCTAGTTATCATCAGTGCGAACCAAGGATGTGCTCGTCTTGCTTCTCCCATTTTCGCTTTTTTTTACTTAGTTTTTGCATCGTAACTCTAAGATTTTGCTATGAAAACGATTTGGTAAGAAATTTTTAAGGAAACTTTTTTTCAAGAGTCTCGCTTTTTGCCCGTCTCGCAATTTCATTTCTCTCTTTTTGAAATTAGTTTTGCATATCCCTTGTGCGAACGTTTCCGATTACATAGGCTATACATTTTCTACTCACCTTGCTTTGACATAGCTGGAATTTCTAATAGTACCCCCGGGATACTATTAGTGGAAATAAAATAATTTTCAAAGGTATGAAAATTTTTCGAGGTGCGGAAATTTCTGTTTAGACTGTCACGGTTGCTTAATTTTTTACATTTACGGCTTTCACTTTTGCGTTAAAATTGAGGAGTTGGGTTCGTTACAGCCCCCACGTTTCGGCCCCAGGGTCGTTTCGGCCCCAACACCCCCTTTCGAACTTTCTCGAACCCCGAACCCGAAAGTAGAGTTGATAAGAGAGATGAAAATAGTTTTATAGTTATTTTAGACTTTAGGCAATATACATAGCTGTTGGTGTTGCGGTGATAATTTCTACGAATTAAAAATGTTGAGCATTGGCATTTAAATTAATCTTAAATTGCTGCGCTAAAAACTAGCGTACACTCGACTACGGCGGCCAGTTTTTGTCATCACGCTGTTTATTACCATGAAAAATTAATTTCATCATTTTCTTAGATTTTTTATCTTAAATAATTCATAAAATTTTTGGGGCCGAAACGTGGGGGCCGAAACGACCCGACCCCAAAATTGAGTTAACTTTTGTTTCACTCTTTCATTACTCGGTTCTATTTTTGAAAAGTCTCGGTTTTTTTTATTGAGTCTTGGTCCCGAGGTCAAGCCTTGGTCACGATAAATTTTTATTCTCGAAGAGCACTACTGGCGCCGCCTATCGTGTTCCAATGTACTTATTTCAGTCGCGAAACTTTTTTTTTTGCTTATTTTCTAAAGTTTTAATTAATCTTCCATTAAGTTCTCGGGTACTCTCTATACAAATGTATTTTTGATACAAAGAAGAATGTTAAACTCGCGGAATAATTTATTATTTATTATTGTTTGTCTATTTTTATTGTTTGTCATTAAATAAATTGATTTTTTGCTTGGTTCAGATTGTTGTTATCAGTAAAAGTTTAAAAAAAACGGATCGGTACCGGTGGGGATAATCCCCCTCCACTGTAGGCATGTTTGTCCCCCTAAACTTTTTTATTTCATCAATTTTTAATTCTTAATCGTCGACTTTCTTTACATAAAGCATATCCAATCCCATTTATAATGCAAATCCTCTCTGAACACCCTGCTGAGTTTTGCTGGAGGCATTTTCGCTCGGGGGGATGTCAAAGGATTTGAAAATGCTGGCGGCTCGACCATATTCATTCATGCAAAAAGCCGGGGCAGCAGCGCATCACAAGTGTGCAAAATTTGAAATAAATAATTTGCCCTGGGGGAGTGAGGATTGGCGGCTTTATCCGTCCGTCAAGCGGATAATCCCCTGCCACTGTTGGGCATGTTTATCTCCCCTACCTCTTCTTTAAACACTTCCCCTACCCTATCGATATGATGAATTTGAGAAAAAGCTGCCTGCTGTGATGTGCTTGAAGGGCTTAATCCCCCCGCTTTTGGCGGGCGATTTACCTAATTCCTTGCGCCGATCGCTGTCGGCGGCTTTTCCTCCGATCGGCGGGAGACACACATTTTTGCTGGTGTTCTTCAATCCCATCCAGCAAAAACGCCCAGAGGCACAAATCCATTCATCCACATATATTATCCATATATCCCCCCATCGGCGCGAATGAGGCTGGACGGATGATTCGACCGCATTTCTCGTTATTAGCGCTTGTCCTCCTCTCGCGCGCGCGCAACTTCCATCATTTTGATCGGTCGGTCGGTCGGTGGTCCCCCACACTCATTCATCGCAACCCACAAATTGCAGCACACACACACAAATGGGAGTGATCAACACCACCATTAGTAGCCGGCGGCGCCGGAATGGCGAAGAAGAAGCATCGATCAATCGGCTGTCACCAACAACAACGCGGCGGCTGCTGTCGCCACTGATCAGTGCCAATGAAAGTGTTGCGGATGGTCGTCGTTTACGGCACTTTTGCTGGCGGCCACGACTTTGCAGGCATTGCCCGCTGCTGCTTTTGATCATATTCAGTCAGTGTTATTGATTTTACTGATCAGAGAGGGGGGGGAGGTTAAGCGGTTGGCCTATAGCTTGGCCAAGAAATCGATGGCATTCTCAGTCTTTTTTCCTCTAATAGAGCCACATCTATTTTGTGCCATACCTCTCCAGTCGGCCTTCGTCTAATAGACCCACCTCTATTTAACACCCCCTCCAACTCTACCGCGAGACCATTGTTCATTCGCGACCCCCTCTAATAGACCCCCAACTCTATTTTATACCCTCCCCCCCCCTCCTCGCGAGGGAATATTGTAAAATACAACCCCCGGGATATTAGAAAAAATGCGGCTAAGGGGCCATTATTTATTCGTCGCGAAATGGGCAACAAAACCCAAATTGTTGATTGCGCAGGTGCCGTCGTGTGCCCATCGCATGGTCAACATGTGGTGCCAGTGCCATCCGTGCCTTGGCCCAACGGCGCATTTGTGCCGACGGACGCGGCGGCCGCCGTCGCAGCCGCTTCTGTCGCCGACGACGCCTCCGTGGCAGCCATCGTCGACGCGCGACCCGTCGAAGTGCGTCCAGCGGCAACGGCCGAATTGACCGTTGACGGGTCCACGGACGAGCAATCGCTGCTGTCCAACAATGGCGTCAGTGGCGGCGGCGGCGGCAAATTGAACGCGTTGCCGACCTCCGGCGCCGCCGGGGTTTCGCGCCGCGCATGGACAAAGCGTCTCAAATATGCGGCTGCCACACATTTGGCCACTCCGTCGGGCATTGCCTCCGGCGGTGGCACAATGCCAATGTTGTTTGTCCCAACCCACAGCAGCAAGACGGAACGGCGCCGAAAGCCACCTGCCGCCGCCCCCGCGGGGGACAAAAGTGAACAGCACCAACGGCACGATGAAGCAGCAGCAACTGCAGCTGCTGAGGACGAACAACAACATGGGGGAGGGCGGAGGGCGCAAGAAGCAGCAGCAGATGATCAGGTCGAAAGTTTGGGCATAGTTTTTTTTAGAAGTCGGAGTCTGCTTGAGCGCAAAATCGAAGAATTTTTTTTTCGAAATTTAAATTCTTTTTTTTTTATTTTGAAAAATCGGTCAAGAAATTGGCGACAGATTTTCCTCTGATCAGCTCTCTCCAGCAGGCCCATTAGCCACGCTTGCTTCAGTTAAAGTGATCAGCCCGCCTTACGGCATTTTAACCGCCGCCCAACAATTGATCACTTTATTATATAGGGAGGCTTTGTTAGAGGGGAGGGGGAGATTATTATAGGGGGGATGGTTTCCTGTCTTTTTGCTCATTGAAATATGAATTTTACAGTCAGCCGCCGCTGATCTCAGTGAGGCGGGCACCGCCCGTCTGGTGGCCATGGAAGACGTGGACCGGGATGATCTGTCACAAGCAGCAGCAGCAGCTACGAAAGCAACACCTGGTGCAGAACATTCTTCAACAGCATCAGAAGGTTGTTGTTGTTGAACTGCTTGGGCTTGATCAATGTTGCAGGAAAAAAGCCCTGATCAATCAATTCGGCGGTATCATGGAATTTTGTTTGTGATTTAAAATCTGAGATCCTCCTCGACCCTTGGTCGGTGAGGGGGGGGGGGGGCAAGAATTTCGGGCGGTAGCCTTTGTTGACGGGGCTGGGCAACAAAAATTCCGGCATTTTCAACGTGTTCGGGTTCGGGTCGAGAATTCGAAAAAATTTTGTGCCGAGAAAAATCTCGGGGTTCGGGCGGCAACATTATCGTCACCAATCAGTCTGTTGTTGCCCGCAGGTGACGATGACAGTCCATTGATCACTACTGTTTCGTCATCGTCACCTGCCGCTTTGACTGTGCCGACAGGTGGTTTTGATGGTCCATTTTTGAGCGTCGGCCAATCATCATCATCATTATCTCCATCAACTTTATCGGCTTTATCCGTCACACCATCATCGGCATTCGACGATTTGGCACAACCACCTGCGTCATCGCCGGCAGTGTTCAACAACGATGAGACGACGACGACAACATCCGTGCCATCGTTGTCCACTGTGCCAACAACAACAACTGCGGCCGCCGGGGACGACGACAATTCGTCGTCGTCCGTCGTTGGAGCTCCGTCATCGCCCAATTTGGCGGCACCATCGTCCCCGTCAGCGACAGTGCCGCGAGTGATTGTGCCGAAAAATTTGTCTTCCTCTAAAGAGAAAACATTGGCATGGCCGGCGGCGTCACAAGTCGCGCCACGACAGTCGGCGGACGACGGCACCGCCGACGATGTCGCAGACGCCGATGGCGACGGGGGCAATACGCATGCGGTGGGCGAGCTTGACCTGAAGTCGGACCGTGACTTGGCAAAACTGATGCGACGGACAACGTACGGGCACAGGCATAGCGCTAGTGTCCACCAGTGCAGGGGTGAATCCGGGTGCCGAAAATTAGAGTCTGGAACCCGGAATTATCGGGTCCTGAATTCCCGACCCAAAAAAAAACAGAAAATCCGAATTTTTTTCATGAAATCCTTTAAATTATCAATTGGACAGTGACCGATTTATTCTAGTTGGGGGAGGAATTTCATATCCCAACTCCTCTCAAAAGGGTAAGGGGGCTCTATTGGAGGGGGTGGGATTTTGATAACTTTTCCTAATTGGCAATATGTTTTTTTAATGTTTTTATGTACATCTTTTTAAAGTTGGAAAAATGGGGGAGGGGTTAATTAAGGAGGGGTTTAAGTCCAAAATTTTCAAAAAAAGCCGAACCCGGTCAGATCCATCCCTGGTGTCCACGCCGTTTTAATTTCGGTGCCAAAAATGGTTTGGCACACATTTTGTTTTTCAGGATGCGCATGCGCGACTATCCCACAGAAGTGCCGAACACGTCTCGTGCCACCACAACGGTAAAGGAGGGGGCAAGGATAAATAAACGGGGGGGGCACTAATATAGGTAACACGGTATCTGCCCCATGGATACTCAATCTAGATGACGAAAAATAGAAAAAAATGATGAAATTTTTATTTGAAAATTGTGAAATTTTGTATTTTTAGTTTTTCCGACCACAGATTTATTTATTTTTGAAATCTAACCGCAATCGGGTTTAATTTGAGTTACCGTAATTCCTATATTAAAGCCCCCCCTGTGGTAGAGCCCCCCTGCATTAAAGCCAACCTTTTGAGGGGGGTTGGAATATAAAGCCCCCCTGTAGTAGAGCCCCCCTGAAATAAAGCCCCCCTCTGAATTAAAAAAAAATTTAAAATATTAACAAAAATTATAAATATTAAATTTAAAAAAAATTCTAATTAAATTTAACAAATAGGTAGGAAGGTATGCAAAATAATGTTTATGCGACCATCTTTTTGTAACTGACTTTACAAATAAAACTGGTAAATATTAATAAAAATTGGAAATTCAAAAAAAATTGAACCTATTTTTGAAAAAAAAACCTGTGTTTTTAATCAATTTCGAAAAAATTTCAACATTGAAGCAAATTAGTGTAAAAAGCTACGAAAATTTCATGGAATTTTGACTGAAAATGGACCAAAATATCTTCAATTTTTGTCAATTTTATAAAAAAAAAGTTGAAATATAAAGCCCCCCCCCCCTCTGTAGTAAAGCCTCCCCCTGTAATAAAGCCCCCCTTTTCAGGAGGGTTGAAAAATAGAGCCCCCGGGGGCTTTAATACAGGAATTACGGTATATGTATAATAATCTTGGTGAATAGTCGCCTTGAAAATTTCTTGAAATAATCAATTGCTTCACAACCCGGTATTGTACGAATTCTTTGTATGTTTAGAAGCTACGAATACCGTATTTCCTCTAATAGAAGACCCGGGTCTTCAATCTTTGAATGCTCCCCTCGAGCGGGGTCTTCAAATGAAGGTGGGTCTTCAATTGGAAGAAATACGGTAATACGCACATTGAAACGAGATTAAACAAAAAAAAAAAATTAGGTTAGGGTTAAATTTCTCGAGAAAATCTGTTTTTTCAAGAATTTTTTTTTTTGTATTAATTTTCGAGACTCGTATTAAATGGCACAATGGTTTTCAGTCAAATCCGCTGGTGGTCGCCGCACAATTGGCCGCCTCCCAGGCCCCATCGCTGTTCCCCGGCGTTCTGTCCGGTGTTGGCGGGCCGTTCGCATTTCCGCCACCGGCACCGCTTCCGGCGACGACACATTCCGCCGCCGCCTCGTCGCCGTCGTCCGCTGCCGCCGCCGCCGCTTCGTCGTACCGCTCCGGCAGCCAACAACAACAGCAGCAGTCGTCACGACGGCATGGCCCGCTGCGTGCCGATCAGTTTGAACCGATCGGCTGCTACTGGGACCTGATCACGCTGTCGTGCAAGTGCGGTGCCGTTAGTTGGGACTAGGGACCTCCGGGGGAGTTAAAACTCTGATCTCGATGCCGGCATTTTTTGCGGCTTCAACTCCCGGCATATGACAGTTTCCGATCGATATTTGGGGATTAATCCCCGAGACCGGCACCGTTTGTTGGGAATGGGATGCCGGGGCGGTTAAGCTCTGATCCTGATGCCGGCATTTTTGACTGTTCGTCGTGCCCCGGCTTCCGGCATATGACGATTTCCGATCGATAATTAGAGATTAATCCCCGGGACCGGCACTATTTGGGGCTTCATCCCGCCCTGTTTTATGCCCAGGAAAGAATGTTCGCCATTGACTATTTACAATTGACACTGGTTCCGGCATTATTTGTGGATTTGTTGAATTTTTTTGGCTTCATCCCCCTGGGATCTCTGCGCCCCGGTCCCGGACAATTGAGGTTAAAAGCCGTGAATTTTTGTGGCTTTGACCCTAACACCGGCGCCCACGTCGGCACACTGTCTAATCCCGATGCCTGACAATTCGGATCCGATGCCGTGCCCAACAAAAAAATTCCATCTTCCAAAAGGGATGTGTTCCGCGTCGGGTGGTGCGAAAGCTGTGCCGACTTTGGCGGCTCCCCATTTTTGCACGACTGTCGCTGCACCGCGGTCACCGGCCTGTACGTGCAGACCGCCAGCTTCCTGGGCTCATCAGCGGCCGCCGCGCGTGCCAACGCGGCACTGACTGCCAACCAAACGACTGGCACCGGCAGCATGGCGGCACCCGCAGCGGGCGGTCAGTTGGTGCCGACCAGGCGTGGATCCGGGTTTTCGAAACCCCGAGGGAGGGGGGGGGGGGATCCGGGTTCCTGAAACCCCGAGGGGGGGGGGGGGATCCGGGTTCCTGAAACCTCGATCCTTTTACGACGACCCGAAACCCGCTGCCCGAACTTTTTTCGACCGACCCGAAACCTATTTTAAGACCCGACTTTCAGAACTGAAAATTAAGACAAAAAATTGATTGGTCATCAAAAAGTGGACGTGTAATATGTTTAGACATTCAGCCCATGGAAAATTAAGATATTGATTTTTGGCCTTGAAATTAAGATTTTGTGCGACCGAAACGGCTTTGAAATGATTTAGGAAAATTCAGAGGCCACATAAAATTAAGACCTGACTATCGGACACCAAAATTAAGATTATAAATTGTTTGTCTCGAAATGCGGCCCTGAATATGTTTAGACAATTGAAAAGTTTTAAATCCGACTCTTGGCCCGAAAATTAAGACCCATAAAACCAAGAGATTCGGGGCTATCGAACCCGGCCCCGAAATTATATACTTCGACTAGGGTTGAGCCCCGACCTTTCGGGGGCAAGAATGTCGGGGGTCGGGGATGTCGGGGGTCGGGGTCGGGGGTGATGCCTAAAAAGGTCGGGGGTCGGGGGTGTCGGGGTCGGGGGTGAGGCCTAAAAAGGTCGGGGGTCGGGGGTGTCGGGGTCGGGGGTGAGGCTTAAAAAGGTTAGGGGTCGGGGGTGTCGGGGTTGGGGCTCAACCCTAAATTCGACATACCCTTTGACTGAGATTAATGGTAGCCATTTTCCCCTATCTCATTATGCAGTTCCACCACCTGTGTTGCCAATGCTGCCGTTGCTGCCCACACTGGCGCAGCTTGGCACGCCGCTGGAAGCGACGGGAGGCGCTGCGCACGCCGGCACAACATTGCCACGGGCATCAACCGCAGAGCGTACTGTATTTCCTACGATTGAATCCCACCTTTGAGGGGACATTAAAAATAAAGTCCCCCCCCCCCCTAATAGAACACACCCTCGAAGGGGGCATTGAAAAATAGATGTCCATTTCTATTTGAATCCCATCCTCGAGGGGGCATTAAAAAATAGAATCTCACCTCTATTTGAGTCCCACGCCCTCTGATAGAATCCCCACCATCGGTCGACATTCAAAAATAGAACTCTACATCCCACCTCTATTTGAGTCCCACCCTCGAGGGGGCATTAAAAAATAGGATGCCCTCTCTATTTAACCCCAACCAAAAAGAGGGGATATCAAAAAACATAACCCCTGGGGTTCTATTGGAGATACAGTTATATATCAATTTGGTGAAAGTGGGTGGTGTTGTGCCACATTTCTAAACAAATAAATGGTGCATGCTAACTCCACATTTTTAGTGCAACAACAATTGCTGTTTGCGAACGCGTTGCACTTTCCGGCCCAACCGGTGCCAATTGTGCCGTCGACAGTGCCGTCGGCTGGTGCCAATGGAGTCGGCGGATTTGGCACGCCCGTCGGCGGCGGGACTCAACCCGTACAGCAACAACAACAACAACAACAGCAGGATCAACAACAGATTTACCATGGTGGACAACAGCAACAACAACGATGGGATGACGGCGGCGGCATGACGGCGCCGTTTTTGCTGGTCAGCAAAAGTGGCACAGTAGGGATTATCGTGTCGAGGATTTCTAAAAAATAGTTATCCTGGATTATACGCTGCGGGATTAACCATATCCGTTTGTCAAAAAAAATTGTCAGAAAATGGTGTCGAGGATTTATAAGCATATAAGGCATGATGGCCTTGATCAAAAATTGGCCCTGACTTTAAGCCGTAAAGCCCCAAATCCGGCACATTTACGGTGCCCTAATTTAGACACTCGTCCTAAGTCCGGGCGCAAAAAATGCCCGGAATTCCAGACAATCCGGAATTTTTTCAATTAATAATCCGTTAAATATTCGGCGTGAGAACTATTAGAAATTCCAGGGCACGCCCAGAATTTTCTAAAAAAAATGCCAAATCCGGAATTCGATGCCCCAGTCAATGCTCACAGATCAAACCAAAATATTTTAATGGCATCATTTTTTTACATTTTTTTAGGCCTCGCCCATCCAGCGCCGACGTTCCGCTTCTGATCAGCAGCGACAATTTGCCAACAACAATCCCCGCGGGGCAGGGGCCGCGACGACGGCACTTTTTGGCCCGCAGCGTTTGGCGGCCGCCGTGCCGCCAAACTTTACAACACTGAAACGGATGATGAGGAAGAGGCGGAAATGAAGCGTTGGAAGACGAGGGACTGATTAAGCATGCGTATTCGTCCATCAACAATCGATCACCACGGATGGCATGAAAAAAGCGCAATTTTCGTGTTTCCTAAATAGAGCCCCCCCCCCAGAATAAAAAGACGCTTTTTGAGGGGCGGGGATTGAAAATGGATCCTTCTGAATATAAAGCCGTTTTTTGAGGGGCGGGGATTGAAAATAGAGCCCTCTGGATATAAAGCCGTTTTTTGAGGGGCGGGGGTTGAAAAATAAAGCTTCCCCAATTTGAGCCATCCCCCCAGGCTCACCCCTAATTTCGTGCCGCCTTTTTGGTGGGGAGGGGGGGGGGGTTGAAAAATAGAGCCTTCCAAATAAGGATCCCCCCCTCCACGACCCTAAAACAGAGTCCTCTTATTGCGGGAATGAAAACAGAGCCCTGCTGAAACAGAAGCCCCTTAAAGGAGGGGTTGAAAAGGAAAGCCATCCGGAAATAGAGCCCCAGGGGGGTCTATTTTGTAAATTTGTTATTGGCATAAAAGGAATCTCAAAAAACTGAGAGGAGAAACGACTAAAAATTATTTGCGCCTAAAATGAGTCAAATTCCTATCTATTATTTAAATTGGACAGCGCAAAAAATTATACAAAATGCCACAAACTTATAAAACCCCAATGAAGTTATTTGTGGTTGTCCAATTTTTGTGCGAAATTTTGATGATGTTGAAACGAATAAAAATTTTATTAAAAAAAACAAATTGATGAATTTAATAATAATTAATTTTAATTGAAATTTAAAAAATAAATATTAAATATTTGCGAGGGTCAAAAAGGGCTCAAAAACAAATGCTGAGAGGGCAAGAGAGACAACCAACGAATTTTTTGGCCCATTTTGTGTTGCCGCTCAATCTTCCCGCATTTTGTTGGCCAACAGCCGCCGCCGCTTCTGCACAAATGAATTTTGCCCAAAGCAGTGGCACCTGAAGTGTATTTAAAAATACTTAAAATTAGCTCGGACTTCAATTCGGCATCATTGATTTTCAAATTAACTTTTCGTTTCATTTCGGCACGCCAAAGGCCTCAGCAAAAATGGACCCAATTATGATAAAATGCCCTGATTTCGCGGATAAAATCCTAGAATTTTCGGCATCATTGATTTTCAAATTAACTTTTCGTTTCATTTCGGCACGCCAAAGGCCTCAGCAAAAATGGACCCAATTATGATAAAATGCCCTGA
>JAKKIK010001892.1:0-13563 GCA_024500135.1 Heterodera carotae | reverse complement strand
AATATGTGGTTGGGAGTGTGTGCTCTGAAGGCGTGCATTCTGGGGTTGGAGTGGGGTTGTTTGTGGGGCAGGGGGGGGGCGTTGTTGTGGGTGGTGGGGAGGGCTAAATAACGTGAAAACAAAGACTAAAAACATACAGTAATATTATTATGCGAAAATTTGGAGTGGAAAGCCGAATTTGAACCGACCGCTGCTCTGGGCCCCTAACATGGATCCGTCGTCTTAACCACTAGACCACATCCACCGCTGAAGGGTTGACTGTTGTTTGGGACCATCTTCCTTCATTTTGGCCCCTGTTTCTTTTCTCCCATAGCATTTTCGGCTCCCTCAGCCATTTTTGATCAGCCATTGCAAGTAGGGTTCAGCGGGACTGGGACTTTTCACAAAAACCTGGACCGGGACCAGTCCCGATCAAAAAACCGGGACTACAATGGTCTACTGTAGACCTGGTAGAAAAGACGGGACCTGGACTAGTCCTGGATAAACAAACCCGGATTAGTCCCGGTCCAGCTGAACCCTTATTAGAAGTACCATCACAGAAGACGAAGAAGCACTGATTCGATTTCACTTGACACCTGCCATCTCCAGTGAGAAAGTAGTATTCCTGTCTTTTGCTCCCTCGTTTACACGCGAACATTGTGTTCGACGGCTAAATAATGAGAAGATAATTGATTTAGCAATAGGGCAGGCGGGTCTTTGGTCGATTAACCGAACCGAACCCGGTTTTTTTGGTCAAAAACCGAAAATCGGGAGTTTTGGCTAATATTAATTATAGGGCCCAGACTCCAAATCATCTAAAACCACTATTATAGGTTCCTTAGGTGCTGAAAACTATAGAACAGTCAAAATTATAATAATTTATGTTCTCATTCTTCGTCATCAAAAGTTGAGAAAAGGTTCGGGTTTCGGTTAATACAATTTATATGTTTAAATTATTACTCGCCGCTAACATTTTTTTTGGCATTAAACTTAAACAACAAAATTTGTTATGGGGGGTGTGCCTGGCGGTGCCGATAGCGCCGCCAGGAAAATTTTGATTTTTAAGAGGATTTTGTTAAGAAATTTTGCCCAAAATTACATAAATGCGGCGAAATTTTCAGCGTAATTTGATTTTTACTACTGGCCCATAAGCCAATCTTTAGGGATGTAAAAAAGTCCCGAAAACCGGGACTATAACTCCGGGACTCGGGACCGGGACCAAAAAAACCGGAAAATCCCGGTTTTCGGGACCGGGATTCCCGAAAAACACTGAGGAGCGCCTTGTTAATGTCGGGCCAAGACCCGACATCAGGCGCGAGCAATCCGAAGCGAGCGAGCGGCGCCCCACCTACTGGCCGCCGTAGTCGAGTGTGCGCTGGTTTTTAGCGCAATAATTTCACTGGTTGCTAGTAATGCGTTTCTTGCTTTCAAAAGTGAAAATAAACGTGAAAAAGTACAAAATTTTGTTAACAAATCCGGTCACTTTCTTCAAAAATTTTCCCCGGCGGCGCCTATCGGCACCGCTAGACCCTGCCCAGATAAATTTGTTTTTCTTTTTCAAGCCCTCAAATTGCTCAAAAAAAGGTGTTGCAAATGCTATTTTTTGTACTTTCCCATTATGAGACCACAAGCCAAAATTTTAAAAAATCAACAAAGGGGCGCGCATATTCCACAAGGCGCGCAGTTGCATTACTTTGGAGGCATAAATGCAACAATTGCTGATAAATATTCGTCAAATGGATCAGCTTCTCGGTGTTTGCAATCTCACTCCAGAAAAATTCACACAAGTAGGAATCGAGCAATTTGACTTTTGGCTTGTGGTCTCATAATGGGAAAGTACCATGTAAAAAAGCCTCAAAACGATATAGTCTTAATGTCGACCCCAAATCTTATTTTTGACCAGTGATTGTCTTATTTCAAGAAAATTTCGATGGGAGCCCTGGTTTTTACCCAATGAATAAATCCCTTCCGCTAGCTTTAAAAAAGTAAATTGATTCACTGTTATATGTAATATTAAAAAATTTACCCCCCACCCCCCCCCCCGCCCTCAAAAAGAGGCCCTTTTCTAGCGAGAGTATTGGGAAAAGAAGCCCCGCGGTGTTTATTTAAGGGGAACAGATTCAGAACAAAAAGTAAATTTTTCTATTAAGAAGACCTGCATATTCTTTGGTGACGATGGATCATACGTCTCAATCCATTTGTCAATTATCTGAAAAAAATAAAGCAAAATTCCTCATTAGGACATTGATTAAAATTTTTAATTTTAGCAAAATTCCTCATTAGGACATTGATTAAAATTTTTAATTTTTCTCCCCGCCGTGCTTAAAAGGCAACGCCGTATCAATTCATCGCAATTAAAACAAAATTAGAAAGAAAGAACTGCTGAAAGTGACTTTCAACGCCTTGGTTTGATAGCCCAAATATGGGATTTAATCTCATGATAATTGAAAAATAAAATAAACAAAGACAAACGATAGGAATCAGTGGAGCCGGCGTTGTTGTTGTAGTTGTTGTTGTGGGAAGGGGAAACAAATTCTCAACCTTAAGAAAAAGAACCTGTTCATAAAAAAACGTACAAAACTCTTGGCATTCAATTATTAACAAATCAAAACCAAAGCAATGCTTCAGGCTTAAATTTTATTTTAAAGGAAATTACCAATAAAGATTAATAAAAATTTAATAATTATCATAGGGAAAATTTTAACGGATTTTACGCCTCACTTTTTACGCCTTTCTCATGCCATTTTTGGGTTTCTCATTTGAGCTTAGCCGGTAAACCCGGGATTTCCGATTATGCACTGGTAAGAATAGAGACCAGAATAGAAACTTGAGGGGAGAAGGAGCGAAATGGTATCTATAACATAATTTGCCGTACAAAATGGTTTTTTGATGGCCGATTGGTCTGTGTTTCCGTTTCTGCCTCTATGTGTGATGTGTACATAAATGTTAAAATTTATCTTAGCTTTTAAATTTTTTAATAAATTTTTCGTGGCATTTTGCCGCCTTTATCAAATTTTTGGCAAATTTACTTGACAAAATCCGCTTAAAATTGTCAAAAATTTCCTGGCGGCGCCTATCGCACCGCCAGCCCCCCCCCCCCCCATAACAAGTGTTTGCTGTTCAAGTTCAATGCCCAAAAAAATGTTAGCGGTGAGTGATAAAATTTTGCTTTATCAGATTTTTGTTGACAAATTTTACTTGTTTTTGGTCTTTATCAGATCAGTAATCACTTTTTAAGTATTGTTGCCATTTTTGGATCTTTTTATGGTATTTTATGCGATTAAGGATTATCTGTTTTTCATTTTTACAAAAAATTTGACTTTTTAAAATCCCGGCCGGGATCGCGGGTTTTTTCGTCAAAATCCCGGATCCCGGTTTTTGGATGGACCGGAATTGAAACCGGGACGGGATTTTGGCCTGGGATCCCGGCACGGGATCCCGCCCGGCCACCTTTTTTGAAATCCCGGTCCCGGGTTTTTTGATTTCGCCGGTCACTAGTACCATTCATCAGTGTTGTTCGGGACCAAGAATTTTTTGGGACTCGGGATCGGGAAGACCGGGACTAGACACCGGGACTCGGGACCATTTCGGGACCGGGACTTCATAAGCCATTTTTGGGGGTGAGTTTTTTCAAAAATTTTGATGAAAAAACCAAAATTATGATGCAAAAAAGTTGTTTGATATTTTTAACGTAAGTAAAATTAGCACAAGATTGCACTAAAAAACTTCCTAATTTTCTTGAAACTTTCATTTTAGTCGGAAAAGCACTGTAATTATTAGGGATGCTCGGTACCAGAAATTTCCCGGTACTCGCAACCCGGTCTCGGTTCCGGTATTCGACCCCGGTACTCGGTCCCGGTCTCGGTATTCGACCCCGGTACTCGGTCCCGGTCTCGGTCCCCAAAAAACCCGGTCTATTTACCGACTCGGTACTCGGTATTTTCAGTAAAAACGTCAAAAAAACGCTAAAAATTTTTTTCAAATTGCGCAAAAGGCTCTTATCAAAGAAGTAACATGCCCAATTTATGCAATATCATTTTTTTCATTCATCAAAATTGAAATACAAAAAGAGCTGCTGCATAGCATGCTAAGCCGAAAGACTTGATCGATTTGGTCTATAAATTTCTGATAATTTGCTGAAAGTTCATAAAGCATAATTTTAAAAATTCTTCCCATTTCTAATCAATAGAAATTTTCTTGAAATTAGACATTCACAGGTCAAAAATAAGACGGTAAGGTCTGGCGGTGCCGATAGGCGCCGCCAGGAAAATTTTTGAAATTTTTAATGGGACTCTTATGGAAAATTAAGGAAAAACAAGTATATTCAATTGATTTGGAGAGGATTTTGCCGAAATTTGCTTAAAAACATTTAAAAAATAGAAAAAAAACATAGATAAAACTATTATTTTTATTAAATTGAGGAGATCAAGTAAAAAATGTTTTTCATAACAAGAGTTTAGAACCCAAGCCAGATCACAGTGAAAAACACAGAACTAACCACTGGGCCACCATTACACAGAAGGATCTATAAAGGCGCTACGTCAAAATGCCCAAACGACATAATGCCCAATAAGCCAAAAAACGTCAAAATGCCCAATAAGCCAAAAAACGTCAAAATGCCCAAACGACAAAATGCCTAAACGACATAATGCCCAATAAGCTAAAATACGACAAAATGCCCAATAAGTCAAAAAACGTCAAAATGCCCAACGTTCAATATGCCCAAAAAACTAGGCCTAGGTTAGGCTTATGGCATGATTTTTTTCCCAAAACTCATTTCTAGGGGTATTTCGAGGCGCTGAACGCGAAGCCGACCTTATTTTTGACCAGTTTCGAACCCCTAACCTAAGAATTCGAACAAAAACCTGATTTTTTAATGAAAATTTTTATTTTCTGAACATATTGCTTAAGCTATGGCATGCATAATTGTGAAATAGATCTAACATCTTATCGAATGATGCAGGTGTGACTTTCTTAATGCTTAAGCAATATTTACAGAAAAAAATTCCACCCGATGTTTGAATTTTTAGGTTAGGGGTTCGGAACTGGTCAAAAATAAGGTCTGATTCGTGTTCAGCGACCCCAAGAAATGAGTTTTGGGAAAAAACCGTACCCCTAAGCCTAACACAGGCCTAGTTTTTCGTGCATTTTGACCGTTGGCATTTTGTCGTATTTTGGCTTATTGGGCATTATGTCGTTTGGGCATTTTGTCGTTTGGGCATTTTGACGTTTTTTGGCTTATTGGGCATTATGTCGCTTTTTGGCTTATTGGGCATTATGTCGTTTAGGCATTTTGTCGTTTGGGCATTTTGACGTTTGGGCATTTTGACGTGACGCGATCTATAAATATTATAATTTAAATCATTTCACTCTTTTCAATCGTTTCGATAAATAATTTATTTTGAAAATTAAATGAGAGAACCAATGTTTTCCCTTAACAACTCTTAAATTCCTGATCAAAACCTAATCATTAGGGGTGTAAAAAAGTACCGAGTAGTCGGTACCAAGAACCCGGTACTCGGTCCCGGTCTCGGTCCCCAAAAAAACCGGTCGATTTACCGACTCGGTACCCGGTCTCGGGAGTACCGAGCATCCCTAGTAATTATGTGGAGGTACAGGCGGTGCCGATAGGCGCCGCTGGGAGAATTTTGGGAATATTTGGGGTTTGTTAAGAAAATTTGTCAGAAAAATGGCAGCCCATAAATCCTCATTACAATTTTAATAATTCAAATTTTAGCAGGCTTTTTAACCACAAAATAATTTTAAAAGTCGAAAAATATGAGCGAAATTTTACATGCACAAAAAAGTAGTTATAAAAATATTTTACAATACCGGGGATTCGAACCCACAGGAGAAATACTAATGAAGAAACATACATCACAAAACACTCGGCCATGGACAATTGATATTGTCTGGCGGAATTGTAGCCAATATTTTTCGCTTAAATTCCTTCAAAAGATCAATTCTTAGGGGTGCAAAAAAGTCCCGAAAACCGGGACTAAAACACCGGGACCGGGACCAAAAAAACCGGGAAATCCCGGTTTCGGGACCGGGTCTCCCGAACAACACTGCCATTCATTCACTCTTCAAATCAGCCTTTTTCATTTTATTCTTCCCGAAATGAACCCGTAATGGTATCAGCTACATATGTACACTTACCTCCGTCCAGTTGGTGAAACAAAACTTCTTAAAATCGTCGCGACAGCACGCCTCCCATGCCCGAACCAAATGGACGCATGCCAAACTTTTACCACTATCGCATTTATAAGCACAAAAGGCGGCGTTGCCGCCAGCTTTTGCAATTCCAGCGAAAATTCCAGCTATTCCTCCAATAATTGATCCGACTAGTCCAAATGGTGCTCCCAGACCAGCTCCCCCAACAGCAAGGGCCAATATTTCTTTTTTCGCCTGATCAATAAGGTGTTCCGTATGATGTTTCCAATCGTACGCCATCATTTCTCCATTTCGTTCAACTTTACTACCATTGTAGTCACCGATGGAATAGGGAAATTCAGACAATACAATAAGAAGCGGGAAAATGGTGATGAGACGCCATTGTCCGAGCATTTTTTGTCAAAAAGTCAAATACTGAAATTTAAAAAAACCAATAATTTATCTTAAATTCCACAAATGATGAAATGAACTGTGCGTTATTTTTAATAGATAGAGACACTATCTAATTTCGCAAAAACTATTTTCTCATTTTTTTCATATGTCATTTAATTTTTCAGATTAATTTTGCCATTTTTACTCTTCTGATGAAATAGGTACTGAATTTTTAAATAATTAAAGTTTGTAGCTTAATTCTTTTACCCCAAAAATTTTGAATTTATGAAAAGCGAATGAATAAAATTAGGGTTCAGCGGGACCGGAACTAGTCCCGGTTTTTTGACCGGGATAAAGTGGTCCCGGTCCCGTTTTTGTAAAAAGTCCCGATCTCGCTGACGTCATACAGGTATTTTATTGAACCTATTTTATTTAGGGCAATTTTAGGTTTATATTCGCGCATTTTTTCTACCACCTTAAAACCCGGATTCTAGTGATGTGGGGGATTTTAGGGTTCTGATTTTTTAACACTCAGATTCAAAGAATACTCGATCAGATGCTCTGTAAGCATTCGACAAATTTTAGAAAAAATAATCTAATTTAGTTGGGGGATGAAATAAAATGATTGGGTGACGAGCCATATTAATTCTTTTTTTTTAAATGAAGCATCAATAAGTATTATTTATCTAGCCGAATGAACAAAATCCGTCAACGACCATTGGGCATTAATCATTTTTTGCGAAAAGAGAGATATGTACAGCGTTTATGCATTTTTATGCACAAATTCCGTTCAAACAGTCATCGCATATTTTTGAATTTTTTTTATCAATTTAAATTTACATTTATCAATGTGAATGCTTTTTTCGAAATAAAAACAAATATTTTCAGCGATGTGCGTTTATAACTAGGGTTCAACGGGACCGGGACCGGAGCGGAAAATCCCGGTTTTTTCAGGTCCCTGTCCCGGTCTCGGTTTTCAAAAAAAGTCAAGTACCGGTCGTTCAAAACCGGGCGGGACCGGGACTAAGTCGAGTGGTTTTGTTGTATGTTTCAATGATATGTGGGTTCGGATCCCTCGTTTTTTAATTAATTTTCATGACTTTACCTTGAATTTTTTATTCAGGGATTTCTCTGATATCTTTTCGATACGAAAGCAACAACCATTAGGGACAATTTCACTCGTTTTAAGTTTTAAGACAAAAAGTTATTTTAAAAATTTTTTTTGATTTTCGACCAAATGTTCAAACTTGGTTCCGGGATTCCGTATCGTGTGAAATGAATATCGGATCGTGATCGGCGACCCTAAAACCCCTAGAAACTTCTTTTTATGTCTTTTTTTTAACTTGAAAATTTTTTCAAAAAGGGGGAGGGGCACCAGCTTCAGTATTACCAAATTTTCCCATCGGCGCCGATGGGATTTATAACAAAGTAATAAGCATACATACCTATGAATAAGAATAGTTAATAAATTACGGAAGCTTGAAAAAAGTTCGAAAATATTATTTCAAAGAAATGCATTTTTACCAAGATATGACTGGAAAGTTGTCGAAACTGAACTATTCACTTTTTATGGGGACTCAATTGTTCAGTGATTAAATGGCTTCGCAAACCGATGAAGATCGATTAGTCTCGTTGAGAGCTGTCGTTTAATATAAAATTTGTCAGGAATTGAGTTTGTTTGGGCTGCTTTTTGGCAACCCAGTTTTCACGGTTTTTAATCTTTCGAAGATCAGTTTAAGGCCGAACGACAGAAAATTTTTTGAATGTTTAACCGTTTTTAGTATTGAAAAAATTTATAAAAGAGGGGTTATATGTATTTTTGAGTATTGGAATCAAACTTCAATTTTTCCGTAATTTCTTTTTCCTCATGTGACCTATCCGCGCAGGAAAAAATCTCATGAACATTTTTTGAGAAAAATGGCTTCCAACCAAGCTTGAATTTAGATCCAGAAATTTTCATAAAAACTTGAATTCCTTCTGGGTCATGATCAGAAAAAAAAGTATGAATTTTAGTCTTGTCTGATCTCCACCTTTTTATGATCACAAAATCTAAACGACCCAGGTTAAACCGGATTACCCGTAAACCGAATCAATTTTTCTCAACTCGGGTCACCCGCCCCCCTCTTATAGCCGATTAAGTATTCTATTTAAGTTTTTCGCATTATTTCATTTTTTTCTTGCCTGCATTTTTATATTAGCACATTCGAAATCAGAAAACATCCATTCCCAGTGAAATGAATCATCTGAATTCATTTTCTCGCTTCTGTACGCTTTGTGATCAAATAATTGTGGGCGGCGGGTGGCTGAAATAATTTTTATACATAAAATTAATTTACTCATCACAATTACAAGTAGCATAGCACATCAAATTGGATAGGAATTTAATCACATTTATATTTCGTATATTTTTTATTCGTCAACTTTTTACTAATTTTTCGTCTTTTTTACGTATTGTGAAAATTCGGTTTCAGAGTTGTTCTGGGTCAAGAAAAATATCGGGTCTGGTTTCGAGCTAGGCCGGTCGAAAAAAGTTCAGGTCGGCTTTCGGGTTGTCATAATATCGGGTCGGGGTTCGGGTCGCCAAAAAAAAACCGGGTTTTGGGTCATGGATTTCGGTTTTTTCGGGTGACCTCGAACAACCCTGCTTGGTTTGAATAGTTTTCGCAAAAAAAGGGTAAATATTGGTCATACGGCCCAGAGCCAAAATCGCATAAAACCATTTTTATATGGTTTCTTTGGTGATAAAAACGATAAATCGGTCAAAAAAACGATTGGGCAAGGCATTTAACCTGTTTTGGAACCGGTTTAAAGTCGTGAAAAATGGGTAAGAGATGAGCAAAACTAGCCCAAGCACTTTAAACCGGTTCCAAAAACAGGTTTAAATGCCTTTCCCGATCGTTTTTTTGATCGATTTATCGTTTTTGTGATCAAAGAAACTAATAAAAATGGTTTTATGCGATTTTGGCTCTGGGCCGTATGATCAAAATTTAAAAAAAAAAGTTTTTTTAAATTCATTTAGCGAGCCTAAATTGCTTTAAAAATATCAGTTGTAGTCTATTGAATACGGACTATCAGATTCATTTTCTTCAAAAAAGTATTTTAGTGGATTTGAAATGAACAGAGAAGCTTTTATGTTCGTCATCTCGTTCATTCTTGCCCATCTGAGCGAAAATATTTTCGGTAATATTTGGTTTTTTTATATTTAATTAAATAAATGGATTAAAACTAAATTTTGTACAATTCAAAGGGCTCTATTGTAAAATGGGCACCGAAGAACGGCATACTGGCTTCACAGAAATTGAGCCAGAAAGCATGGAATGCGACGATCGGGACGCGCGTTTCTGTTTTGCCATAACCTGCACATCAGGTCAACTTGCAAAGCATATTTATTTTTTTTTAAATTTAAATTTATTAATTTTACAAGCAAAAAATTTAAGATGAGATCCCATATTTTGGGACAATAATGTGGTTGTGCAGTATTGACCAAGATGAACAACGCTGGGCTAAGAGAGCCAAAGATGACTTGGAGAGGGACTTGGGGTTGACGAATTTGTCGTGTGAGTGCCAATTTGGGAAAAAAGACGAAAACTATGGAAATGCAAACTTTGTTCTTCCGCCGGCACCATTAACTGTTCCGGACGATAAGAGTAAGAAAATGATCTCTGATACTCGACCTGTGCTCTTAAAGCTATGGATTAAGCAATACGTTCAGAAAACAAAAATTCTCGTTTAAAAAATCGGCCTTTGGTTCGAACTGGGGGTTAGGATTCGGAATTGGTCAAAAAGAGGGTCAGATTCGGCTTCAGCGCCTCAAAATACCCCTAGAAATTAGTTTTCGGAAAATCCAGGTCTAAATATTACCCTTAAGCCTAATCTAGGCCTAATTTTTCCAAGAATTTTCTTTAAAAATTTCGATAATAAAAGTTTGGTCCGGAAATGTCCCTTTTCAAGCGGTCCAGAACTGGCGGTCCGGAAACGGCGGTCCGGAACTGTCCAGTTCCGGGGATTCGTTAGCTACAAAATCATCCGAATCAAAATTTTTTATTAATGTATGAAGTACTGCAGTGCAAGGCTGGGATGATCGACGCCAAAAGAAATGGCGCAGTCATCAGGGGGATTTGTTTGATAGGATGGCATTATTGTTACGCGGCCAAATGCACACATGGTAAGTATAGGTAATTGAGGAATATCTTGCTGTTGGTCTTTTAAGGATTTTGGCTTTTTTCTGATTAATACCTTATTGAATTTTTTCGCATTCTAATATTTTTGACAGTTTCGGACATTTCGACTTTTTGGCCATAATCGGATTAGGCTGTTTAACCGGATTTGGATTTTGTCTCCGGCTCGTATCCTTCTCTAAATAGGATCCTTCCCCATTCGAAGTGCCCCCCAAATGCATCCCAGCGGTAAAAACCCGACTCGTACACGGTCAACTCGTACAACCCCGACTCGTACTTTTTTATACGAGAGTGCAGACAATGGTAGGTTAGACACCAGCAGGGCTGGGCCAAATCTAAAAATAAAAAGCGAAATGCGAAATAAAAATAAAAAGCGAAAGGCGAAAAGCGAAAGCGAAAGTCCCAAAAAAGCCGAAATATGCGAAAGCGAACGCGAAATTTTTTTCAAAAAATGCCGGAACTAACCGGAATTTTTTAATCACCCCAAGGTACTATTAGAGAAGTTGAAAAGATATATACATTTGAAACAAATTTAATATTAAGTTTTACTTCCGTCCAAAATTGAGGGTAAAATCATAACTTTTGCACTAAAATTCCCATTTTTACCAGTGTTTGTTAAAACGAAACCGAAACCGACTGGTTTCGGTTAACCAAACCGAACCGGTATCCGAAACCGACCGATTCGGTTAACCGAACCGAAAACCGAAACCGATTTTTCTCGGTTTTTCGGTTCGGTTCGGTTTCAAACCGCCAACCCTAATCATCATCCCAGCTTCTGAGGGGGGCTTTTGAAAATAGAAGGACAGGGAGCACGATAGCTTGTCGTTGTGTGACATAATCAAAATTGCTTTTAACAATCATCAATTAAGTATCGAATCAACACGTGAAGTACATCGTTTGGGATTGTTGCCAAAATAATAAAACTGAAGGCGGCTGCTGTGCTGATCTTGAAAATCGTAGCAACAGAACCTTTACTTGCGAGTGCCAGTTTGGCAAGCGAAATGTGAACTTTGCCAATCAGCATTTCATGCTTGAACATCTGTTCCCGCCGGTGGACACCGCGACAACGACGACGACGACTTCGGCACCAAATGCCGGTGGCGACGGCACTCCTCCGGAGATGCTAACAACTACCACAACAACCGCAGCAGCAGCGGAAAGCAGTGACACTTCGGACACATCGGTGGATGAAACCACTGAGGGTAAAAACAATTTTCGAATTTTCTATATTAGAGTTTTTTGCCACCCAATTAGTGGTTTCCCCTCATATTAATTAATCTCCACGCTCCCATCTTTTAATACGTGTTCAAAAATAGAGATGCCCCCTCCGGGAATGGAAATAGAAAAATTCAATTAGTAAATTCGAACCATATTTTACAGAAAATCGCAGTTTTCGTCCAACCGTTGCGAAGCTGATTGCCACTGCTACACTGCTGCTGGTTCTGGGTAAAATAACAGAGAACGCAAATTTAACAAAATCCCCGGGGTCAGGAGACTGTCAACTTGGATTTGTGGGCTTAATAGAACGGCAAACAAATCCCGTTTTTATCTAACATTTTGTATGCAGTTTTTTAAAAAATGATTTCGCCTTGCATTTTTCGGTTTTACTGTAATTCATTTCATTAAATTTCACGCAAGAAAAAATTCGAATTTTTTGGCTTAGAATTGCCAAAGGAAACCATGAAGCCTCAATTAAAGCGTTTAAATATACAAATTTATTTTCCCAAAAGGCACAGACTTTGTCTAAATGAATTGGTGTGCGTAATCAGCAGAATTTGAAGAAGAAGTGAAACATAATAAGAAAAAAATCACATTAGAAAAAGCATACATACTAAATACAAATAAATATTTGTAATTTCAATCATAAGAAAAATAAATATAATAAAACTTAAGGTTTATGGCCTCAAATATGAGAATTTCGATATTTATTTAGTAGAACCAATGTCCATTTGAACAGTCAACATTTCTCGAGGGGGTCATTTGGACGCCGGGGCAAATCTTGGTACAAGCTGATCATTCAGGTTTTGCAATATTCCGAACCCCGGATTGGATAACGAATGTAAATGTATTTCTCATGAATCCAACTTAAAAATTCTCACAAGGCGCCCAAATATCCCGACCTCAAACCGCTGAACGGGTCGTTTCATAAAAAAGTCATCTTGGAATTTTTGATTGTACAATAAATGTTGCAAATTCTACAACATTGCCTTCATAAAAAATAAAAATTCCCGATTATTCAAATAATGGTCGGTAAAATTTCATTTTTTTTCTTAAAACTTTAATTGTATTGAAACTCGACAAAATTTTTGGCTTAAAGCGACTTCCGCCGGAAGTGATCATATAGTAAATTCCCTGGTCAAAAATTCTCAATGAATCAACTAACCATCATCAATCATTTCAGCCCAATGTGAATGGAATTTTTAATTTATTCAGCAGAATGCGATTTTTAGCAGTTCGTCCATTATCATATTTTTATTTATTCCTTTGGTGTTATTATGAAATAATAAATTATTCATTTGTTAGTCAGCCCCTAAAAAAGAATTATACCGGTTTATATAAGGAAATCATTTAGACCCATTCCCGGCCCTGTAGATGCCTATTCCTGACCCCATTAGGTGAGTGCCCATTTCGGGCCATGTAAATGGAGCCCATTCCCGGCCCTGTAAATGTGAGCCTATTCCCGACCCCATTAGGTGGTTTTCATTTTCGGCCATGTAGATGGGTGCCCATTCCCGGCTCTGTAGATGGGTGCCCATTTCCGGCCATGTAGATGGGTACCCATTCCCGGCCCTGTAGATGGGTGCCCATTCCCGGCCCTGTAGATGGGAGCCTATTCCCGACCCCATTAGGCGGGTACCCA
>JAKKIK010001891.1:0-13571 GCA_024500135.1 Heterodera carotae | reverse complement strand
CTTTAAAAAGTCTTGAAAAAAGTCGTATTTAAAAAATTTTAATGCCTATTTTGGTGCCTTTTTGGACATTTGGTGCCTTTTTTCGTGCCTTTTTTTAATGCCTATTTGGGTGCCTTTTTGGACATTTGGTGCCTTTTTTGTGCCTTTTTTTGACAGCCCTAATAATGACATGCCTTAGCACAAATAAAATAAAATAAATTAACTAGTGTCCACTTACAAATTTATAACCCATAATATTGACGCATTTAAAAAACGAGCATAGGTGGCGCAATTTAGAAAGGTACTAAAAGCAAATTAATGCACATTAACTCTCCCATTTTCAACCTATTTTTGATTAGTTAAATAAACACGTTAAAGAATCATGGTTAAATTTAGCACATCATCGTCTTCACTTAAAGCGAATAAATTTAAAGCTGAGTAAGAATATCTTCACAAAACTTGGATTTCCATATTCTTAGTGTGTTGGTATGAATTTTCAAAATTTCAGCAATTTCTGCATCAGTTTTCGTTGGATTCATCCGTTTCATTTCCCAATATTGCTTCATCTTTTCCAATTTTTGTTCTTCCATAATCCTTTTACCATTTATGCCCAATTTGTTCTTCCATCTTATAATTGTTGCTTTACTGACTCCGAGCTTCTTCCCAATTTTGGCATAATTTTGTTGCCATTCCTTTGTGTGTATTTCCTTTTTTGCTTATATTCATTTTTCATTGCATCAAATTGTCCAATCAATACAATTTTTGTCGAATTACTGCGATTATTTTGACCAAGGCCAAATGCTCTAATCCATTCATAAATTGTTGTTCGATTGGTACCCAATCTTTTCGCTATAATTCCTTCAATTTTAGACCATTCTTTTTTTGAACGTTTTCCTTTTTGCTTCAATTTTTGTTTTATTGCATAGAATTTGTGAATTATTTCCTTTTTTTGTTGTTCTTCACTTTCATTTTGGACATCGTTTTCCGACAATTCTTCCGCCGTCTGATCACAGTTTGGTGCCATTTCGTTCATTTCATTTTCGGCATCGTCACAATATTCGTTATTGTCAAATATTTGATCGAATTGGCGTCGAAATATTTCCTGTACAATTTGATCATTTTGCATTGACTGCTGATCACTTTGATCTTTGCAATGTTTTGCCATTTTGTCCCATCCTTCACCAAATATTTGATCAAATGTTATTGTCTGTTTGAATTTGCCCGAATCAGCTTGTTGAAGTGTGTGTTTTATGATGATTGACACAAAAAGGATAATCCCCAATTCCATTGTTTTAAAAAAAAATAGTATTTATTTATATATTTTTTCTCTATCAGACAATTAAAATTTATAAAGAAATCATATTTTCCGAATTTATTCCAAAATCTATCGAGAGCTATACCTAACACAAAACTGAACATAACAAAATCCTATTAACATGGCATAATTTATATTATTCGGAAATGGACCAAATTTCTAAAGGATTATTTTTTTATTATTTAATATTTTTCTATTTTATTGAATAGAATGGCCAATGACGAAATTGCATCATTATTTTAAACACTTTTCCATTTCATTGAATGGCATTTTGATTGACGTTGTTTATGATATTGCAACAATTTTTCTATGCATGACAAGGAGTTACGAAAATGCATAATTAATAAATATAATGCAAAAAAAATAATATTTTTGACTTAGGCATAACAAATTTATAATATCTATTTGATGGGTATTAATTTGTGTTAAACAGGATGCTAATCCCGTCTCCAATGCAAATCCGTAATGCCTATTCTGATCTTTAGTGATCTTCGTAATCTGTTTACCGCTTATGCCCAATTTGTTCTTCCAATTTTGAATTGTTTTTACATGGACTCCGATCTTCTTCCCAATTTGGGCATAATTTTGATTCCATTCATTTGCTGTATATTTCCTTTTTTGTTTATATTCGTTTTTCATTGCATGAAATTGTCCACAAAAAAAGGAAATATACAAAAAAGGAATGTAATGGAAGAACAAATTGAGCATAAGAAAAGATAAACGGATGACGTAAGAACAAAAAGTGGAAAAGATGAAGCAATATTTGGAAATTAAGGGGAAGAATCCAAAGAAAAGTGATGCAAAAATTGCTAACATTTTGAAAATTAACAGAAAGACTCTATTTGTTTGCCCTAAACATTTCAAGTACGGAAACGGCGGTCCGGAAATGTACAGTCCCGCTAATAGACAGCCCATTCGCTTGTTATAAAATAGCATTTCCAATAAAAATAAATGTTACTACTATTTGTCATCTAATCAATTCATTGATTTTTTTAATTAAATATAAGAAATATTGGGTTTCTAAACAAATGCCATTTTCATAATATTCATAAAATAATAATTATGAAATTAATTTGTGCATAAATATATTTGTCAAATATTAAAATATTTATTATAAAAATAATATAATTTTATTTTATACAGGAATATGAAATTAAAACTATTGCTGTTTGTATCCATTATTGCCAAATGCTCAATTGACCAGACGGATTCGGGCCAAATAAAATTGACAAAAACATTTGACCAAATATTTGGCGAAGGATGGGACCAAAATGGACAAGAAAAAAGTGATAAAAGCGAAAATAATGTTCAATTTTGGCATGAAAAAATACGGCACCAATTTGATCAAATGTTTGATGACGAAATAAATCTTGGAAAGAATTCATTAGAACAGAGTACTTATTTTGTTCCGGAACAAGCAGCCGAATTAACTGATCAATATGTTGGAGGACATCGAAACGCTGATCAATATGAAAACGACGAACAGCAAAAGAGGGAAATAATCCGCAAATTCTATGCAATAAAAGAGAAATTAAAGCAGAAAAGAAAACATTCAACAAAAGAATGGAATAAAATTGAAAGAAAAATAGCGAAAAGATTGGGTACCAATCGAACAACAATTTATGAATGGATTAAAGCATTTGGCATGGGTCAAAAAAGAAATGTCAATTGTAGTGATTCGACAAAAATTGCATTGATTGAACAATTCGATGCAATGAAAAACGAATATAAGCAAAAAAGGAAATACACACTAAAGGAATGGAACCAAAATTATGCCCAAATTGGGAAGAAGCTCGGAGTCAGTCGTCCAACAATTCAAAAATGGAAGAAAAAATTGGGCATAAGCGGTAAACGGATTAAGGAAAAACAAAAATTGGAAAAGATGAAGCAATATTGGGCAATAAAGCAGAAGAATCCAAAGAAAAGTGACACACAAATTGCTGAAATTTGGAAAATTAATGTAAACACACTAAGAAAATGGAAAGCCAAAACGGAGAAGAATTTTTGCTCAGATTTTTAATTGACAATCCATGAAATGGTGAAGATAATGTTTTTCAATATTTCAGCAATTTCTTTGTCACTTTTCTTTGAATTCTTCCGCTTTATTGCCCAATATTGCTTCATCTTTTCCAATTTTTGTTTTTCCTTAATCCGTTTACCGCTTATGTCCAATTTTTTCTTCCAACTTTGAATTGTTGTTTCACCTACTCCGAGCTTTTTCCCAATTTGGGCATAATTTTGATGCCATTCATTTTCGCGTATATTTCCTTTTTTGTTTGTATTCGTTTTTCATTGCATCAAATTGTTCAATCAATGCCAATTTTGTCGAATCACTGAGACTTTTTTGGCCCATGCCAAATGCTTTTATCCATTCATAAATATACATTCGATTGGTGCCCAATCTTTTCGCTATTTTCCTTTCAAGAATAATCCATTCTTTTGTTGAATATGTTCTTTTTTGCTTTAATTTCTCTTTTATGGCATAGAATTTGTGAATTATTTCTATTTTTGCTGCTCCTCGCGTTCGTTTTGTTCTCCTTTTTCATTGTGATCAGTTAATTCGGCTGCTTGATCAGAATTAAAATCAATGCTTTGATTAGCTGATGAAATTGATCCAACATTTTCATTTGTTTCACTGATCAATTCGGTCTTTTGGTGCCGATTTGTAGGGATCGTCCCAATTTTCTTCATCAAACATTTCATCATATTGATTCCGCAATTTTTCGTGAATAAATTTATTATCCTGTTCATTTTCTTCACTTTGTCCTTGTTCATTTTGCGTCTTTTTGTTCTTTCCTTCGCCTAATATTTGATTAAATGATTTTGTCAGTTTTATTTGGCCCGAATCCGTCTGATCAATTGAGAATTTTATAACTACTATTGTATTTTCTCTAATTGAAGACCCACCTCCATTTGAAGACACCCCTAGACGAGGATTGAAAAATAGGAGACCCCCTCCATTTGATGACCCCCCTCCAATTGGAGACCCCCCTAGAAGGTTGGAATTTGCGACGAAAAACGTGTCGCTAAACTCTTTTTACAATTTTTTTAATGTTAATTGGGTTATAGGGACTCCCTATTAGGGAGTACCGACGATGAAAATTAATATGTTTAGGTATACCTGAATTTTCCATAAACTTTTCGCTGTTTGCTTACCACAAACAATATTATTTATTGTAGACAATTGTTCAATTTTATTTTTTATAAATTTTGTTTACACTTTTTTTCCACGAAAGTTTAAAAAAAAACATTTTATAGAAGCTTGACCATTCGCTTCTTTGAGGGTAAAAAATTTTGAAAAACTCAACTTTGTGAATTTTTGAACAAAAATGTGTGATTTTTTTTGGTATTTCGAATTTCTAAACAAAAATGTGGCAATTTTTTGAATTTACTTATAGAATCACCCCATATTTGGCAACTCGATAACTAAGCAATAAATATTAAACTCGACATATGAATTGACATTAGACAAAGCAGAAATTTTTCTCGAATCTCGGCAAATATTTGGGGTGGGGTCAGGGACGTACCTAGGATTTTGGCTTGGGAGTTGGGGGGGGGGGGGGGGTACCGACGACCTTTTTTTTTTTTTGCTCTCGCCCGACAACCAAAAAGTTTCCTCGGAGCTGTGGGTTTCGGCGGTGCCGATAGGCGCCGCCGAAAAAATTTTTGAAAAATATAGCCAAGTTTCTTAAGGAAAATGAGGCCTAAATGAGGTAAAGGCGGTGCCGATAGGCGCCGCCGAAAGAATTTTTGAAAAATATAGCCAAGTTTCTTAAGGAAAATAAGGTTAAATTCGAGGAAATTTAAGCGAAAATGAACAATAATAAATAATAACATGGAAAGGATTTGAACCTGAGATAAAAATTTCGTTGTCGGTCGAACAGACTACTAGGACAAATTGCTAGTGGTGGATTTCGTGAATAATTTTGTGAAATTAGTTAAGAAATGTTCAAATTTTCCTTTAAATTTGCTTTTTTTATTAATTCCCTACCCTCGGTACGTCCCTGGGTGGGGTGGGGTGGTGGAGTGGTGGGGGGCGTGCGAAATCACCCGGTTTCCGGATTGGCCGTTTCCCAACCCACTCTAAAAGACACTCCCCCTATTACGAGGTATTAAAAAATAGGGCCATAAATAGCGCTAGGACTTTTGGATGTCCGCAAATAAATCGATTTGCAACTCAAAATTCCTAAAAAAAACCATTTCAAAGCTGGGGGTGCTCACGGATCCCAATTTATTTCTCGATAGTTTTCACTTCCGCTCATCGGTTTTAATATTTATAATCACGATGGAACAGAGATTTGTCAAATTTCTTCACTTTTTCGCTCTTATTTTCATTTTTAACGCTATTTTGGTGAGGAGTGCGACGGTGCCAAAAGGCGCCGCCGTGAGATTTTGGAAAAATCTTTGGGGCATAATTTAAGCGCCATTCCTTTCGCGTATATTAACTTTTTTTGTTTACATTCATATTTCATTGTTTCGAATTGTTCTAGTTTAAGTTTTTCCAGATTCTTTTTCCTTTTTTTGCCATTCCCAATTCTTTTTTCCATTTATAAATATTAAACCGATATGAAATTGCCAGTTTTTCGCTATCAAATATTCCATTTTATTCCGGCGTTGCGCTGAGAACACATGTCTTGATTAATCGCATGCCGTATTTCCTCTAATTTAAGCCTGCCGGGTACGACATAAAATCGACCTCTCTGTTATGTCGAATAAACAAAAAAATCCAATGTGAAAAAATTGTCATAATTTCTTAATAAGAATTAGAAAAAAGTCTGAGAATCCACCCTCCGAGGGGAGTGACTATTCAGCAAGTAGGAAGGAGGGGGGGGGGGGGCTATATTGGAGGGGTTTCGATTAGACAAAATACGGTAATTGAGAGGAAATACGGTAGATGTTATTGTTATGATTATGGTGAGAGAGTAAAGTATTTATCACTGATCAGAGCTTTTTCTGTCATCAGTTAGTCCATCCGAATTTGCCTGGTCAGCCCGTACGGGGTCATGCCCTTTTGGGAGGCGCATTTGTTTGTGCCGTACTGCAGCGGGATGACCGCCTCGCCTTGGCGAATGATTTCTGGAGAAAATTTGCGCGGCTGGTTCTGTGCCATTTTGACCACCCATGGCGGAAAGTTCGAAATGGACGACATGGTGCCAGCTTTGTACTTGCCTTGGGCCTAAAATTCCAAATTATGCAAAAATGAGTAATTCGTAATAAATTGTTTAACCATTTTTTGTGCATTAATGGTCCCCTCTAATAGAGCACCCTAACCACTCGCAAAAATTGTAATTCCACCCAATAAAGCCCCCTCCAATAAAATGAAACTCTTGGGATGGCTCAACAATAGAGTACCCCGAGGTTCTATATAGGTGGATTAATAGTAAATATTCTCACCACGGCAGCCAACGATCGGAGACATTCGATCACCTTGTAGCACTGCTTGTTTTCATATAAATCCACGGTTTGAAACAATGAAATTTCGGCCACACCAAACGCTTTGCAAGCATCGAGAAAATTGGAAATATTTTCCATCTAATAATTAAATTAATTTTTTTTTTTGAAATAATAGCTACAACTAGGGTTCAACGTGACAGGGACAAGTCCCAGTTTTTTTTTTGCCCGTGACTAGTCTCAGTTTCCCAGATTTTCTACCAGGACTCCAGCAGACTAGTGCCGATTTCCCGGTTTTTTGACCAGGCCTAACTCGGTCCCGGTTTTGTGAAAAGTCGTCCCGGTCCCATTGAACCCTGGCGACAACCCAATAACCTTGTGGAAAGGCATGCGCGGGTTTTTATGAAATTTGACTGCAGTGCTCGCGTTGGAAGAACCCATCAAACGATTCATCAAACTGTTATTTAACAATAATTTAGCATTGATAATTTTAGTAGGTCTGTCAAAAATATGCACCAAAATGCTAAAATATGTACATAAACCTGTATGAAATGTGTACAAAAATTGACAATATGTACCAAATATGTAGGAAAAGCCGAAAATTAGGGTGCAAATGTTTAATTTTTTTTTCTTAAAAATTAAATTCCAAATATAAAATTACAATACCAGCCCAATAAAACTTTGTTTACGAAATTCTAAAATTTTTTAAAATAATGCTTATCACTCACATGCACAGCGTGACACCGTCCTTGAGCAACTCCGACACTTGGGATGATGAATTGATGTCGCTGAGTGGCGGGTCGCGCATTTGGACACCTGCAACTTCCTCAATCCATTGGAGCACTTCAAGAGCCTCTTCCAGACTGAATCGAGCCTGGTTCTAAAAATTCATTATGATAAAGCCACACCCGGCGGGTGGAAAGAATCCCCATTTAATAGAATACCCCCCCCCTCCTTGGAGCGGGGTGGTTTAAGAAGCAGCCCCTTGTGTCATGCACAAATGGAGCAACGCACTCGCCCACTTCTGTGACAGTTAAAAAATAGAGTACCCGGGGCTCTATTTTAGAAAAAACGGTATAATTGAGATAAAAGAATTTTAAATTAATTTTCATTAATAGTTTTTCGCAGTTTTGGTGGTTTTGATATTTTAACAGTTCAATTTTGTCTTACACAAAAAAAAACTCAAGTATTCATATCAAACAACACTTTGGAGGCATATTTATGTAGTTAAAAAATTTAATTACACAATTTAATTATAAGGACAAAATCTTTTTTTTTTCGACTAGACTTCGGCAAAATTTGATGGATCTGCTCAATAGATACTTATAAGTAAATTAATTAATACCTTACGCTCCAACTCGCGGCTTAATCCATAGCTGGGCCCGTGGTTTGCCATCAATTTTTTGTTGCGCAAAATTTATAAAAATAAGGCTGAATTTTTAAATAAAATTTATATCGATTAAAAAAATAATAAATTACGTGTAAGAAAAGCGAAATTATATAAATGAATAAAATGTGCACATCAATAATAAGCGGTGATTGTTCTGCGGCAAATTATGATTCATTGTAAAAATTGAAAGAGAAATTCCAGTGATTTTGAAATTATTTAAAATTAAAATCATATATTTTTAAATTTGGGGGGTTCTAAGGAAAACATGAATGGGCATCGGAAAATTTGGCACATTTATTTTTTTAGAGAGCTTTATTTCAAATTTATGTAAAACACCTATTTTCTCCAATAGAGCCACCAGCAGCAGGAGGTTCTGTTTTTCAATAGCTCTTGAAGGGGAGGGGGGGGGGTCAATTATAAAAGGTGTTTTCAAATGGTAGGGGGGTGGGGAAATTGTACTATTTTTCTGTCAATAAAATTCGCTACTTCATATGATTCCTTTATTATTCAACCAGAGGAGATTCATGAAATGTTTCGTCAAGAAAAGAATAAATCTTGACCCGGTTTATTTCTTGGTTCGTTTTTTGTTTCATTTCTTAAATTTTTCCATGTTTCGTACATCTCTGATTCTAGCGAATGGTCACTCAAAATTTTTGCCTTTTACTTTAAGTAACTTTAAAAAAGTTAACCCTTCAAAGGGGGAGGGGAGTTCAATTAGTAGGGGGGTTCAATTGGAGGGAGGGATGTTACAATTAGAGTATTATGCATTTGTTTACCTCAAAGGATTTTCCACATTATAATAGTTTTTTTTTGATGAGTGCGAGGGGGGTAATAGTATTTTTCGATAGCACAAATGCCGCCGAGCACCACGGCATATATATATATATGCATTATAAAATTGTGCGTGAGGTGCTGCGCTACATTCACAGCCCCACATCCCTGCTCTGCTATCCGCCCCTTCGTCCACCGAGCCCAAAACAGCCCCGGAAGGGGGCACCTTTCCCACCCCATAAATTGTGACCAAAACTGGCGACGATTGTTGTTTGCCCCCGGTGCGAGGCGCTGGATGGGACTGTGTGTGGGTGAGGGTGCGCAAGGGTTGGTGGATGGATGGGTGGGTGGTGGGTGACCTCGTTTATGGGAATGCTTAGAAGAGAATTGGTCAATGGGAGGATATGGCTGGCTGGGTGGGGGGGAGGGATGTTCAAGCCAACAACAAAATCAGGAAATTCGTTCGAATGCTGCGCGAGAACCAGCCAGCGGCAACAGCACGCCGCGGAGGAGCAGGATTATCCGGATACGAGCAGCAATGGTGCACGACCAAATTCAGTACCACCACATGGCGATGTAAAATTTCTTTTCAATGGAGAAATAAAACACCGGCGGGTGCTCGAGAATGAGCAGCAGGAGCAGGATGCGAAAAACCACGACAAACGAACAAAGTCAGTACCACATCGCTTTTTATTTATTTAAAAAAAAATAATTTATTCAACAGAGACCAACAAAAATATATTGGATTTGTCAAAATATGGGAAATTTGGCTCTATAATTTATTCTGCTGACTTTGGGTGATAAAAAATTGGTCTATCATTTGTTACACTAAAGGTAAAGGATTGTCATTGGATTAAATAGAAAAAATTGGTTTTATTGCTGCAAATATTATACATAATGCTCCAAAAAAATATTTATATGATTCATCCAATAGAAATGATTAAGTGTTCGTCCCCGACCCTTAAGGTACAACAACATTAAATGATCTTGGGTAGGGTTCTGGGTCAGGTCGGGCCAAAAAAAGTTCGAGTCAGGGCTGGTCGAACTGGCATGACCGTTAATTTTGAGTCGAACTAACAAAATTCACTTACTTTCTGCATTTGCTCCACGGGATTTCAAAATTTAATATCCCCCGCCGAGGGCGACTCCTACGCGGAGTCTTACCTATATTAGATGGAGTTACGGTATTGCATTCAAAGTTAGAAAACGGTAGCGATCGGTAGTTCGATTGCTGAACATTTTGTCATTAATTAATTGCCATTAATTATTGCGCAGAATTCTCTCTTTCTCCAATTTTGGGATGCTGTGTGAATGAAGCAGATGCTGGATGATCGATCGATCATCTGCTTAATGCTGATTTATATCATCACCAATGATGAACCTGTTCAATCGATGATTGATTACCGAAAGCATAAAATATAATAAATAAAATTTAAAACAAAAACTGTTTGTGTTAGTTTCACATTTTGATTCCGATCAGCCTAAATGGGACAAGTGTGCGTAATTGCAAAATATGGGCCAAAAGTGACAAAAAATCAATAAGATGTAAATATCGATATAATTACCTTTATTATGATTTGTCGAATATTGTGATCATTTTTGATGGAGTTATGGCCAAATGTTGGGTAGGTAAAATACATTTTTGGCCATAATTTCGATGTCATTGAAATTACACAGATAAATGATTAATCAAACGATAGAGCATTCAAAACTCTATTATATGGCTCAATGTCGGCAGTATTCTGGTAATTTAAAAAAAAATTTCTTAACAAAAACTGTTTTCGGACAATTCCACTGTATCTGAAAGTCACATTAAACATAAACCAAATCCAAATTTTTATTGCTTTTGGCCTAAAAAAAGCAACAAAAGTAAAAATCTAAAAAAATTCATGCACACATAATTTTGATGCTGATCAAAAAAGGTGGAAACATCAAGTTGATTGATCACTCACTCCTTCACGTTGGTGCGATTTTACCTGGAAAACCGGGCATTTGCCCGGTTTTGGGGGTCTGTGCCGGTTTTTGTCCGGTTTTTGAAGTTGCCCGGTTTTTTCCCGGTTTTTTGCCTGATTCTCGGGTTTCCTGTTTTCATTCATTTATTTCGCTAACATTTTATAAAATTTTTCAATTTTGCCTTCATTTGCCTTAAAATGTCACTATTTTTTCAAAAATTTCCTGGCGGAGCCTATCGGCACCGCCAAAAATAATGTCTCTAATTTGGATCAATTCTCTTAACAAATTTTTTTAATTTTTTCAAAAATTTTCCCGGCGGGCCTATCGGCACCGCCGCCCCTCCCGTACCCAAAAATTTGGATTTTTGTTTTTAATCTTCAAAATTTAAACAGTTCAATGCACTTATTCCATCAAATTAAATTCAAAATTTTGTGCCCCAATGCTCATAGTTACATTCTTTTAATGCCTAATTTGCTCAAACAGGCGAAAAATTGGTTTTGGCTTAATCGATAATCAATTGATATTTTTACAATATTATTGTAGGAAATATTTAAGTGGTTGAATATATTTTTGCATAAATATGTATAATTACCAAATATTAAATTATTTATTGCAAAAAAATCGTTTTTATTTTTAGAGAAGAATATGAAATTAAAACTATTGCTGTTGGTATCCATTATTGCAAAATGTTCAATTAAACTATCTGATGCGGGTGAAGTAAAACTGAACAAATCATTTGATCAAATATTTGGCGAAGGATGGGACCGAAATGGGCGAGGAAAAAGTGATCAAATTAAGTATAATGACGAAATTTGGCATGAAAAAATACGGCACCAATTTGATCAAATGTTTGATGACGAAATAAATCTTGGAAAGAATTCATTAGAACAGAGTACTTATTTTGTTCCTGAACAAGCAGCCGAACTAACTGATCAATATGTTGGAGGACACCGAAACGCTGATCAAAATAAAAGCGAAGAACAGCAAAAAAGAGAAATTGTTAGCAAATTTTATGCAATAAAAGAGAAATTGAAGCAAACAGGAAAATATTCGGACAAACATCGGCATAAAATTGAAACACTAATAGCAAAGAGATTGGGCACTTATCGATCCAAAATTTATGAATGGAAGAAAGCATTTGGAATGGGTCAAATAAGAAATTGCAGTAATTCGACAAAAATTGCTTTGATTGAACAATTCGATGCAATGAAAAACGAATATAAGCAAAAAAGGAAATATACAGAAAAAGAATGGAAACAAAATTATGCCCAAATTGGGAAAAAGCTCGGAGTAAGTGAAGCAACAATTGCAATATGGAAGAACAAATTGGGCATAAGCGGTAAACGGATTACGAAGGAACAAAAATTGGAAAAGATGAAGCAATATTGGGAAATGAAATGGAACAATCCAACAAAAAGTGACAAAGAAATTGCTGAAGTATTGAAAATTAATGTAAAAACACTAAGAACATGGAAAGCCATTTTTGGAGAAGAGATTTTAGTACGTATTTAATTGTACGGTCACTGAAACGGTGATGATTCTGTTCTAACTTTGTTATATTTGTTATTATTTTTCTTTCAAGAATAATCCATTCTTTTGTTGAATATTTTCCTGTTTGCTTTATTTTCTCTTTTATGGCATAGAATTTGTGAATTAAAAAGAAAAAGTATCAAACGACTAATTAGCAATTTTTGCAATGATTACCGTATTTTCTCTATTAGGCGCCCCCCTCCATCTGACGCCCCCTTCTAATTGACGCCCTCTTCCTGAGGGAGATCGAAAAATAGGCGCCTCCCCTCCATTTGACGCCCCCCTTCTAATTGACGCCCCCCTCAAGGGGAGAAATTTTTTGAAAATTTCTGAAAGTTTAATATAAAAAAAAAATTAAAAAGGAGTTGAGTTTGATGACAATAACGGAACGGAACTATGTACTTAATTTAACTAAAGTACGCCGAGTCAACTGAAGTTTATTTTGCTATGGTTGCAAATCTTAACAACAAAGTCAAGATGCAAGTAATTAAAAAATTATAAAAAATGATTTTCGATCGATCAAACAAATTTTTCTGGAACTGTTAAAAATTTGGCAAAAAAAAAATTGAGTATAACCAAAATCTTTTTTGTCAATTCGTCTTTTGGACCAATTGTACATTCAGACTGTACAAGTTCCAGAATACAGGTCTAAAATTTACTTCAGGAGTTGCGTTATGACAAAAAATTTAACCTTTAGTGTGTAATTTTACAATACCGTAATTCCTAAAACAAAGCCTCCGGGGGCTCTAAATTTCAATCCACCTCAAAAGGGGGGCTTTATTTCAGGGGGGGGGGGAAGGCTCTACTTCAGGGGGGCTTTATTATTGGGGGAGCAAAATGCAAGCACATTAGAATCAATTTTAAATAAACTTCCGGCTTTGACCTGTTCCATCTCCTTATCATTTTTCATATACACTTTATAAGGTAATTTCCATGTTAGTAAATCGATTTGCACAATGTTGATTTTGTATTTAAAATAACTAAAATATTTTTAGCATTTAATTTATTTCAAAATTTTGACGAATTTACCCCCAAAAAAGGTCTTGAAATACTTTTAAAGGCATTTCTTATCTGGGGAATAAGTCCAGCACTTGGTTTTATGCCTCCTCGTATGTGTTTTACAATGCATATGATTTAATTTGTAAATTATTACTGCCAGGAAAATCGTGACAGGTGTTCCGGAACTGTAACCTTGGGTACAAAATTGAGCCGAAAATCCCATTTTTTTCATGGAATCACGAA
>JAKKIK010001890.1:0-13572 GCA_024500135.1 Heterodera carotae | reverse complement strand
ATTGTGTTGTCATTTATTTTAATTGTTTTAATAAAGTATTTCTTGTTGATTGTGTCTAGTGGCTCCGCCTGCACCGCAACCAATTTTGTACCACGGAGAGAGAAAGCGAGAGAGAGAAAGCCAGAAAGAAGAAGCGAGAGAGATAAGGCGAGAGAGAGAAAGCGAAAGAGAGAAAGAGCAAGCGAGAGATAGGAAGCGAGAGAGAGGAAGCGAGAAAGAGGAAGCGAGAGAGAGAAGGCGAGAGAGAGAAAGCGAGAGGGAGGAAGCGAGAGAGAGGAAGCGAGAGAGAGAAAGCGAGAAAGAGGAAGAGAGAGAGAGAAAGCGAGAAAGAGAGAGAGAGAGAGAGAAAGCGAGAAAGAGAGAGAGAGAAAGTGAGAAAGAGGAAGAGGAAGAGAGAGAGAGAAAGCGAGAAAGAGAGAGAGAGAAAGCGAGAGAGAGAGAGAAAACGAGAGAGAGAAAGCCAGAAAAGAAGAAGCGAGTGAGAGAAGGCGAGAGAGAGAAAGCGAGAGGGAGGAAGCGAGAGAGAGGAAGCGAGAGAGAGAAAGCGAGAAAGAGGAAGAGAGAGAGAGAGAAAGCGAGAAAGAGGAAGCGAGAGAGAGGAAGCGAGAAAGAGGAAGCGAGAAAGCGAGAGAGAGAGAGAAAGCGAGAGAGAGAAAGCCAGAAAAGAAGAAGCGAGTGAGAGAAGGCGAGAGAGAGAAAGCGAAAGAGAGAAAGAGGAAGAGAGAGAGAGAGAAAGCGAGAAAGAGGAAGCGAGAGAGAGGAAGCGAGAAAGAGGAAGCGAGAGAGAGAAGGCGAAAGAGAGAAAGCGAGAGGGAGGAAGCGAGAGAGAGGAAGCGAGAAAGAGAAGCGAGAGAGAGAAAGCGAGAAAGAGGAAGAGAGAGAGAGAAAGCGAGAAAGAAGAAGCGAGAGACTTGCTTTTGTTATATCTTGACCACAAACCTTATTTGCATCTTTTGTTAGGAATTGTTTATTTATTCAAAATGATTAAATTTACAGAAATAATGATCACATCGTTTTCGTACCAACCATTCTTGGTGCACATCAATTGCTAAAATATTTTGTTAATAAGCAATTTTGAAAATTCAATTTGACAATGGTGCAGAATTGTGATATCGAAAAATTACCCCAAATTGGAATGTTTGAATTTTAGGTTTTGCGAAAAAAAAGATGTCAAAATTCAAGAATTCGTATAAAAAACCTTTAAATTTAAATAAAATTTTGCTCTTTCAGATCGCCATCAAATTCGAGGTCATCCGTTATGAGTTTTACAAATTGTTTCATTTATCACCCTTAGAATTTCATGGTTTTTGAAATTGAGACCGCAATTCTGCAAAGGTTGCCATTACATTAATTACCGAAATGGGCATAAAATTCGGAAATCCTTCATGGCTTTTTAAGGCTGTGAAGAAGCCTTTTGTGCGGTATTTCTTATTTCGTTTGCCATTTGTATGGCAAATTTCAAACTGTGCCAAGTATTCGCATGTCCAATTGGAATCTTAATTTGACCATTTGAAATTTGGGCCTATGGGCATATATATTCGGGCCGCGGAAGGAGAAAAGAGTTATGGCTATTTTGGTGAATCTTTTAAATCCGTTTAAAAGATATTTATTTCAAAAATACAATTTAAAAATAATTTTTATTTAAAATCCAAAAAAAAACTCAGGGCCCCTCCGGTACCGCGGCTTGACTCTAAACCGCAGACAAGCCCGTAACCAGAAAAATTTTCGGGGGGAGAGAGGGGTGTTATCCAAACACCCTTCCTGTTGCTGGAGAAAAAACAAAAATTTTCCATTTCGGGGGGGGGGAAGCGCGGATTGGGATTCCCCCACTGATTCCTGTCCGCAGATATCCCAAACACATGCTTAATGATTATTGAAATTATTTGTAAAAATTCACCATTGTCTTTTGCGTCGCATTGGAGATAGACGCCCAAACAGGCGGACATTGGCGCTGCGAACATTCGCCACGAAAAGCCACAGAGAAAGGCACGTTCGCTGTAGCGTTTGCCGCCAATTTGTTGTACGAATTCCGAGAAGTGGTCAATGCGCAGAAGAAGCCGCTCCTTGCATTGGCATCGACTTTCGGTGGAAAATGCCAACGGATATTGCTCGGGCAGCACCAAATCCGAGTGGCAATAGTACTGATACATGCCAATGACCTCATCGCTTGTCAACACTTTGGAAGGCACTGGATCAAATAAAACGGATATTGGATAAAAATGGCATTTTACTCAATTATTAATGAAAAATGAAATATTTATTGCTGTCTGAAAATGCCAAAAGGATGGTAAAGATTGAATTGTCCGAATACCAAAAAGTTGTTTCGGCCGATTCCGACATAAAAATTGGTACCATGATAATTAATACTGGCTTTAATCATGCCAAAAAAAACAAATTAATTGATCACTGTACCAATTTGTTGCGTGAAATCCTCCGGTGGGATGAGTGGAAAGCGAATGTTGTTCAGTGCCGTGCCAAGTGCTAAACGACGATTCTCCGCCGTACATTCTTTACCATTTCGACGGCACCGCGCGTCCGCCCAGCGAAGTGCCTAATCAATAATTGAAAATAAAATGTTATCAAAACATTCAATAAAAATTTAATAATTAATAAATTAAATTTCTTGTCAAATTTACGGCATTCCAAATCAAAATCTCTTCGCGGATGTTCAACTGATCCCGTTCAAGAATTGCACAGAGCAAATTGGAATCAATCTTCAAAAATGCCTCTGATCGCATCAATGATTCAGCATACTGATCAATGTGCGCCAAACAACGGCGAGCAAAATCCCAAAATTAAATTGAATGATTTTTATAAATATGAAATATTTCTGCAAGTTTTATGCACCTTTTCATCGACAAGCTGGGCTTGTGCCAAAGTAGTGAAAACATTGCGCAGTCTCGAAATGGGAAAGTTGGCACATGCTTTGTGCAGTTCGCTTATCGAATACTTTTTAGCTAAATGAATGCATTTTTTTTAAAAACTTAAAAATTTAAATTTTCTGACCCGCTTTTAGGACCGCCAAGACATTGTCGCCATTCAAGCCGCTTAAATCGTCCGTATAAATGTAGTATAACATCGCTTTAAATGCCCTAGGCTCAACATCAGTGACCGCCATCCCCACAGGGCTAATCACTTCGACCGATGAGGCTTAAAAAATTAATTTTAGCTACCGAACTTGAACAAACTATAAGAAAATCTAAGTTTTGCTCAAAAAAAGTTACACCGACAAAGAAAGTATTTGTACGGCCCAAAGTTAATAGTATCGTCGTTCTGGGGTTACATTCTGAGTTCATATTCGTGGTTAGTCAAGCCAAAAAACCTCTGGAAGCATATTTTTGATACTTCGAAAAAAAAGATTTTATGTGGCGTAAAGTGAAAAAGTACCGGGGATGGTTCGGCAATTCTAAAAAATGTCGGACTGAATCCTAACAATACAAATACAATTAAAAAAGGGAATAGAGAGAGGAGAGAGCCACAAAATCCATTTATCAATATCATTGTGCCCTCTCTTCTGCTGCTGCTTGGTGCCGTTTGTGTGATTAATTTGACCTCCAAAGAGAGAAAAGAGAGACGCAATGAAATTTATTTTTATGTACTTAAAAATAATGTGCTGCTGCTGCTGGAGAGTGAGAAATGTAAAAGTTTTAAAAAGATTTCCATTTTCCTTACGGCATTTGTGCATAATACGTTTTTTTGAGAAAAAATTAAATGCAAAAATCCAAAGCACCGTTAAATTATCGATTTTTCAAGTGTAGGTGTCGTAAAACTCAAAAATCTAATATTTTATGCTTTTTGAAATTTTGAAGAATTTCGGTTGGTCACCCATTTCCAAATAAATATTCTCCTCGATTTGTATGTAATGCTCGAATCTGCAAGAATTTTTCCCCGGAAATCATTCTACCGGTTTATTTACTACGTAAATAATATATTTTTTAAAAAATCACTTATCTGCTTACCCTAATTATTTGACCCAATACTCAATCCTTAGGGGGTGTAAAAATATTAACCCACATTAAATTAAAAATTTGATGAATAACAAAAATAATTTATGCGATAAGGCAAAGGAAAGGCGCAAGAAATTCACCCAAATTCTTTGAAAATAACAACTTTAAAATGATAACCAATCAGAAAAATTGGTTGCATTTTGAATGGCGATGGTACGGCGCCCCTCGGGGGCAAAGGAACAATAAAAATGGAAAGATAGCCGCCCAAAGGTTAAAATGATGAAACATTTCAATCAACGTTTTTTCATTTGTTTCTTCGGTTGCCTGTGCCAAATTTCAACGGGTACAGCGCCGGCAGAACGTGCTCCGGACTGGCATGGTACAGCAACACGCTGACCAGCTCGTCACTTGTCAGCACGTAGGTCGGAACTAACAAATAAGCGGGGATGGAAGCAATTTTGATTCATACAGAAAAACGGTTCCAAATGTTTAAATTGAGGCCAAATAAAATTTTATGTCCTCCATTTCAAGGCTAAACATGTTTGCCAGGGATTTTAGTGTTCTTGATCACCAATCTGATATCCGGTTGTGTTGAATGAGATCAGACTGGTGATCAAATTTCCTTGAAAATCCCGGGAAAATGGAGGTTTAGTGATCCAACGACCCTTAAAAGCCCAAAGGAAGCGTTTTTATGAATCTAAATTTTTCTGAGGGAGGACCAAATCTTAGTGATTGTATATACCTATATATTTTACCATTTTTCTATTTTATTAAACTCCACTATATATGGTGCCCAAATTCCTAATTTACAATTAACAAAGTTCCGGTGTCCTTGTATTTTTTTCAAAATTGAAGCAAAAAAATTCCGGTCCCCTCCGATCCCGAAATTCCAAATTGAAAATGCAAATTCCCAATTAAAAGACACCAATATTTTTGGTAAATTCCACGAGCGGGATGAGCGGAAAGCGGATATTGTACAGTGCCAGTCCAAGCACGTCACGGCGAATCTCCGCCGTAACTTCCGTATTCATTTGAAGGACCTGCGCGTCCGCCCAGCGCAGTGCCTAAGCGATATTGGGAAAATAAATGCCAATAAATTAAATTAAATTTTAAAAATCAATTAATTAAAAGACAGGAAAAATATATGCCAACAAATTAATTTAAAAGATTAAGAAATTTACGGCATTCCAAACTGTAATTTCAGCCCCAATCAACAGCTGATCACGGCCCAAAATCTCACAAAGCAGATTCTGGTCAATTTTTAAAAATGCCTCCGACTGAATTAAAGTGCCGGCATTGTCGTCAATGTATGCCAAACAACGAGCGGCAAAGTCCTAAAAAGTCAATTTAAATAATATAAGCCATTTAAATTAGTTAAATAATTTTTTGCACTTTTTGATTAAGACGTCGGGCTTCATCAAAGGCAAGGAAAACATTTTGCAGCTCCGAAACGGGAAATGCAACACATTGTTTGACCAACCCACTAATATTATACTTATCGGCTGAATTAAAATTTGGTTTCATAAAATTTAAATGAATGTTTTTATAAATTTCCAACCCGCGTGAAGCAATGCCATTGCATTTTGTCCGTTCAGCCCACTCAAAACGTCCGTATAAATGTAACACAACATTGACTTGAACGCCCCAGGATCAACATCAGGGACCACCACACAGTCAATCACTTCCGACGAGGCTTAATTTTAAAAATAATTCAAAATTGATTTTTTAACAATTTTTAAATTTGGTTTCACCCTTTTTTTCTTCGTTAGCAGTCGACTTTTTTGCATTTTCAGCATCGAAACGAAACATAGCATCGAACACGTCGGAAATTGAGCACAGAATTCCTTTATGAGCTGACAATACCTTAAGGGCAAAGATAAATCTTCAGAAAATATGAAAGATCGAAGCAATTCTTTACAAAATTTAGGACAATACGCGGATTGATTATCTAGGCACATAAGATTTCGGCTTTCGTTATTTATTTAAACCCTCGAACCAAAAATGGCAAAAACTTAACTTGCCTCTTTTTCGTCGCCTTCTTTTCCAACCTTAAATTGTATATCAGTACCAGAGCCCGTGCTCAACAACAATTTCATTCGATCGGCCAAGGGGCCCTGTCTTGACATTTCGCCAAATGTTCGGATTTAAAATGCGTTTAAAAGTCGGTAAATCCTGAAAATCTGTCCTTCATCAACCAGCAGAAGTTTCGTACAACGATTTAAAATGACATAATGAATTGTGAATCCTCATAGTTTTTAGGCAAAATCGCATCGCATTGAAACCAAAAGTCTGTTGCTTTTTTTAACACTTGGTGCCTTTTTCATGCCTTTTGGTGCCTATTATGGCACATTTTTCGCACTATGTGCCGTTTTTTAGCTTCCACCCAAAACGGCCAGGCCAAACCGATACCAAACGGCTAGCTTAAAACCCGACACAAGCCGAAAAACGAGAATCCATGATAAGCCTGACACCTGAAAAACCTACCCTGACGCCACATTAGGTAAGAGGCAAGCCCGTAACCAGAAACAGAAAAAATTTTCAGGGGGGGGGGGGGGGGAATCGGCAAGTTTTTTCAAATTTTTGGTTTCGGGGGGGGGGGGGGAAATCGGCAAATTTTTTCAAATTTTTGGTTTCGGGCATCTTTTTCCTGGTTACGGGCCTGGTAAGAGGTAGGGTAAGGTGACCGTACCCCTTTGAAAATTATTCTTTTTTATACATTTACAATATCTAGGTATTTGTTTTTTTTCTTAACAGTATAAGGTTTGGGTATATGTAGGATTATCAGGGAGTCGGATTTTTCGGTTTCGCGGTGTCGGATTTCCGCTTGTTTTTATTGCCTCCGTATAAAATTATGTTTTGCAAACATTGGCACAAAAATTAAGTATTCGTTGTGATCAGGGATGTGTATATGTAAAACTCAAAAAACGATGAAGAAAAAGGTTCGGCGAAAAAGGATTAACAAAAAGAATTTGTTTATGTGTGGCAGAGCAGTGTGAATAAATAGAGGGGCGCTGTGGGGGGTGGTGGGACGGAGGGTGAAGGGGTACAGTAAAAGGGAGAGAGAAGAGAGAGAGAGAGAAAGTCGCCGATGGCGCGGTGGGGGGAAATGGAACCTAAAATATCTCAACAATTGGGGAGAGAGCCAAAAGAGTGTTTTGGGAGGGGTGAAAGGATTGATTGATTGATTGAATGATTGATTGGATGATCCGTAGAAAGAAAAAAGTGAAAACAAATGATGACGGGCGGAATCAAACTTTTCGTTATTCAAATGGTCGTATCGGGACACCGGCCAAAAAATTTCAAGTGTAAAATAATGAACTGATTCAGCTTAATGTAGGTAGCATGACAAAATCGAATTAAGGGAAAATTTTATTGACTGAAAAAAATTCCAGATTTTCGTTTTTGGCATCCGGTTCCATTCCAAGTACGAACCCATTCGTTCCAGGCTAACTCGAATGCCACTTTCGACTCTAGCAGAATTCAAAAATATTGAAGAGCTGAGAGAAGGGTCGGACAGCGTATTGAATTACCTCATTAGTACCTGTTAATTTAAAGCGGAATGTACCGTAAACTTCAATGAAATTTCGACGACTGCGCAATGTTGTTCACTTTCACTGTCCAATGGCATGAAGGCGAGAGAGAGAAGTCAACCTTCCTTCATACTCTCTTCATTTCCCTTTCTCTCTCTCTTTCTCTCCCTTTCTTTCTCTTTCTCTCTCTATAGCACACTATTTCTTAAGTTTCTTTGTTGTGCACACACAAAGGGCATAGATTAGGGATTATTGGTCGTTAATAGTTTGGTTGGTGCAGCGCAATTTTGAAAATTTCTCTGAAATTTACGGGTCGCTGTTTACAAACCCGAAGCCCAATTTGCCCAATTACGTACCCATTGATCCGAATCAATTCTCTAAAAAATCTTAAAACTGTTTGGGTCCGGAATCGGCAAAATAGACAACGTAGAACGTACTCATGAAATCCTATAAAAACCACCTTTTTCGTGCCTTTTAAAATTTAGTAAATTTTTCAAAAATACGAGGCCCAAAGTATTACAGTAAAATTTATGCTTTGATATTTGTATAGACCAAACCCGATAACAAGTTCGCGATCAGAGATTTTTCGGCTTTTTACAGGTTCTAACTGGGATTCCGGGCTTCGAAATGTCGAAATATGCTTATCATTGTCAACTTATCAGAGACCCTAATATTCATTTTAGAACATTTCGAATTTATTTTAATGAGCATGTCATTCACAACCGACTCAATTAATGGCGACGATGTGACATCAGTTGATCATAATGGTATATTTACATTGGAAAACACATTTTAATTGTCAAAATGCTATATCCGTTGCAGAATATTTGATGCCAGCTTTTGCAAATTTGAATCCGGCTGAACAAGCCGAGCAATTGCGACAGTTGCGTGCCAAAATTGTCGAATTGGAGCGAATGGAGGCGACGGCATTGTCAAGCACAAGCTTCGATTTGTTGTCGGAACAAACTGGTGAAATATCTATCATCAATTATAAAATTATTTGGTAATCCAACAAAATAATTATTTAAGAATTGACTGATGCCGGTGAAAGTTTGAGTGACGATGGCCAAACTGTGAGGGAAACTAACGAACAATCAATCGCTGATCAGCACCAGCAGATCAAGGTGGTAAAACTTATTGCTATTGTTCGTCACGGTTTCGGTATACCCTTGCGGTATTCGGTGTACCGTTCCGACTCGTTTCGGTACGACTCGTTTTTCCTGGATATAGTTTTTTTTGTTAGGTATAGTTCTGTTTAACACTTCCATCAATTCTTATGTAAAATAGACTGCAAAAAGAATAGACTAAAAACGCGTCCAATCGAAAAAGTGCATGTTTACTGTTTTGTTCATTTTGGTATCTCTTCGGTATCGAACATCGTAGGTGGGCATGGGGTGAGGGGTCTGTGCCTGGGCTCTACGAAGTACGATGGAACCCCTCTCCCATCAAACGCAAAAGTTTTCCGCAGTGAAAGAAATAGCAAAAAAAAAAACGACGCTTCGGGCGAGCTTTTTTTATTACTGTTCAAAACACTAGAAAGTTCATAGAAAGGGTTCGATCGGTGAAGATATTACCGCCGAGAAATTTTTTTAGAAAATTTAAGGTCAAAACGCAGGAAAATTTCGGAAAAAAATCCATGTAAAAGAATTTTTGGAACTTTTTTTATTTGAAAAAAAAATTTAGACCCCGATTAAAAATGATTTAGAATTATGTTATTATTTTTATTTCTTTAGCAATTTTGCGAAAAGAATGCTCTCCAAGCCGAGTTAAGGCATCAGCAATTGTTGACTGAACACATTGCGCTGCAAGCGAAGGTCACCAAAATGGAACAGCAACAGGTGGGTGGTGAGAAATGGAACTGCTGGGCAAAGGAAAAGCATTTTGTCCTCAATTTGGACATCGTAATTAGCTTATTTATAATTATTTTTATGTCCCATTGGGGCCAAGCTCGTAATCAGAAAAGTTTTCGGGGGGAGGGGAGGGAAATTAAGAAATTCTCTTCCTTTTGCTGGGGAAAAAGCAAATTTTCCCATTTTTTTTCATTTCGTGGGGCGGGGGAGGAAATCTGGTTACGTGCCTGATTGGGGCTTCAATTCTTGGACTCGAGAAAATTCAAGCATTATAGTAAAAGCAATTTATGTTCAGAATGCTCTTCAAGCCGAGATAAAGCATCAACAATTGTTGACCGAACACAAAGCACTGTTGGCGAAGGTCACCAAAATGGAACAGGAAAAGTTGCGGCAGAAAATGGCTAAATTTAGGCAGCAGGACGACAACTACAAAATGGTATTGTGCCCATACTTATATTTTAAAATGGATTTATTAAAATACGGTTGCGTCATATATTGTATAAGAAAAATGTATGCCAATTAAAAAATGAATTAAATGGTATTGTTGTTTGAGAAAATGTAAATGCATCTCAAGGCTTCCGGAATATACTATCCCACTCAAAAAATTTTTTTTTGATTCGGAATCTGGTCGTTTCAAGGTCACCGACTCCGAATCTTACATTTCTACTGATTACTGATCGTAGATTTGACATATTTACGAATTTTTGAGGCGGGGGAGGAGGCAGCATAACCCGCAAGTACCAGGGCTTAATAATGTTTGAACCATGGATAGGAACAGCAGCAGCAAAAAATGGCGGAATTCATGCAGCAGCTACAACAACAGGACGAACAGCATCAGATTCTGCTCACTGAACACAGTGCGCTGCTGGCGAAGGTCGCAAAAATGGAACAAGAAAAGGAGCAGGTGAAAAAACTTCACAATTGTACGGAGTATTTTCAATTTACGGTACTCAAATTTTTTTTCAAAATTAAACCATGATACGGTCCGCATCCATTTCGACCAGTCACATACTACAGACTTTAAATAAACTCCTAAAAATGAACCATAGGCTTAATGCGGGGCGACTATCCGCAAATTTTCAACATATGTCATAAATAGGCGACCTTATGGAACCCTTCTGGTGCAAAAATTTCGGTTACCGGACAATCTTAGCAAATACAAATGTCAGGTCGAGGCTTAACCCTAATCAAGATATAAACCGTTTTTTGCTTAAACAATTTTATATATCTTTAGCCAAATGTTTAGCATCATTCCCTTCAACAGTTGTTTTTGATTTGCCCCCAAAACTGTTGGAATTGTGCTGACTGCCATTCCGATTTGTTAACCACTCAACCGAATTATTTGACCGTTTTGCGCTGTGATACAAAAGGGATGACAGTCTCGGTTCGTGCGTAAATTGCGGTGCCTCGTCATCATTTCGGGATTTTTTTCTTCGAATTAACAATTGAGAAAATGAGCGCGTAAGTCGCCATTCCTTTCCTCTTTATTCTGTTATTCAATTTTTATTTAAATGCTTTAAAAAATTCTTAAATTTGGCTGCCGAGGTTAGGGGCTGGGGAGTTCGAATCCGAACCCATTTTGATAATTTGAATATTCAGAATGTTTTATTATGGATTGGTCAAAATTGTACTACATTTCAGATGGTGTCTGTTTGGCATTGCGCCAAAAACATTGCCATTGGATGATGGTGTGTATGGAGGATATTTTGGTGTGCTTGGAGGATATTGCTACAAAAGTACTGGCTCATTTTGGGGGCACAAAAATCATTGGCCCTATGTCTCTAACAAAGACAATACTTTTGCCGTTGGCGACGTCGTTGGCTGTGGACTGAATTTGGCGACGCGCCAAATCATTTACACACGGAATGGGAAACGTTTGGGTACGATCCTTTTAAGGCGCATTTTCAGGCCCAATCGCAAAGCGCAATTTGCATGTAATATGTATGTATATTACAAATTTTTGCAGACACAACTAACCTTTTGGTCAACCAATCCGATTTGTACCCAATTGTGGCATTGAAGGACGCCGGTGACCGCGTCAGTGCCAACTTTGGTCCCCACTTCATATACGATCTCAGCAAGGAGTACTTGGCAGTGGAAAAATGAAACATCTATTCTTAAAAATGCTTTTTTTTTTTAACTTACATTTTGAAAATTGAAAATTTTCGCTTTTGTCATAAAAATGCTTCAAATATTTGTACTGACCATTTTCATTCGTTTCCGTTTGGCCTTGAATTCCATGTGAAAAAGGCCATTTTGGCCCCAATAACCGAAATGTTGGGGCCGATGCGTCTTCGGGCCTAAGAAACCCTGATATAAAGGCAAATGAGAAATTGTATCGTTTTTTAATTTATTCAAACCGGATAATTGAGTAAATATGTATGATACCGATGAAATATGTCAAAATATTGTCAAATCCGTTTCGCTTATCCCTGTCCCTCTGTATCGTGTGACAAAAAATGTCAGAATGTCGAAAAAAATCATAACTTTTTAATCTCGGCCAATTCGAACAAAATTTGCGCCAGTCGAAGCCTTCTTTAGCTTAAGGTATGCTTAAGCAAAAGCTTACTTCTGAACACATCTAGCATTCATATGTTCGATATTTTTTGTTTGGTTCGACATTCAGACCGTTCGAACTTAGGTCTGGTAGCTGTTGGGGGGGGGGGGGGGGGGGAGGGGGGGGGGAAAAGGCTTGGGGGGGGAAAGGAGAGGGGGGGGAACGGGGGGGGGGCGAGGCGAGAGGTCCGGAGGCGGGGACGTGGGGTCCGGATGACCGATTTTTCCGCTTTGATGGATGAGGGCAACGTATCCCATCCACCCAATGGACCTTCAATGAACGCGTCCAAAAGACGCCTTACTTTCTTTCACTTTACGGGGCTGCTTCTTGCAAACAATGATTTTGATGAATAAAACACAAAATTAAGTCCATAACAACGTTTTAAAAAAGCTCCACTTACTTTTAACCCCAAAATAATTGATTTAACTGTGATTTACTTATTCGTTAAATTTCGATGCCAATTTCATTTTGATTTTAAAATGGCTACTTTTGCTCAAAGCAAACTATGGGATTCAAATGATTTAAAAATATATCTCTGACGTCTTCCATTGATTCATTCCCATTTTGATGATGCCCGATAGTCTTTTGAGTTGTTTCTACCTCTACGTCCCTTTTTATGTCAATTCTTTGCGCAAGGCAAATAAAAATGATATTTAAATGCCAAAAATATGTCGTCAGATGCCATTATTGTACACTAAAGTTATATAGAGTATCTACATTCCATCTATAGATAGGCTCACCATATTATATTTTTCACGTCCAAAAATTTATGTGTCTTTAAATGGTTTTCTTTTTATTCGCTATTTAGACCATTTCTTCCAAAATTAAAATTTTCTCGGTCTCGAGTCACTTGGTCAAGTCTCGGGTATTGGAAAATTTTGGCTCTCACGTTCTACCAAATACCCATCGCTCGGCTTTCGAAATCGGGACTCCTTTTTGGGTCAACTCATTGCGCGAGGCAAAAAAAATAGACAAAAACTGTAGACAAATGCCATTATGCTGTACCCAATGTGCATGAAAGTTTTATTGATACATTCCTTATAATATACCACTTTGCACCTTTCAAATCAGCAAAAATTGCTTTAAAATCTGGATTTCTTGAAATTTAGGTGGGTTTTATACAAAACACAAATTTGGAATCCAAAAAACAAATCTTAAATAAAGTATAAGAGTTATATTTTAAAACTTTTGCTTTTCTTGTAAATTTTACACATTTCTGCTGCTCTAAGCACAAGAGCTTTCTAATGATACCAAATTTGTAGATTTTTTGTTGTTGAATAAAAATATTATTATTTGTTTTTAATTTTTTAGTTTAGATATCCACAAATTTGCCGATCTATCAAAAATTTCTGAAATGGCGGGCACAAATGAGCACCAGGATCAGAAAGAGCAGCAGCTTCGTCGTCAACGAATTGTTGTAGCGCTGCAAGAAGCGATTGCCGCGCGGGAGAGAAACGGTAGAAAATAACCCCCCCCCCCTCTTCCCCCCTTCCCCGCCCCCTCCAAAAAACAAATCGTCGTGCTCATTGAATAGTGAAAAACAAAAGATAAAAATTTTAGTGCCCTCTCCTCTCTCCCGCTCTGCTTTCCCCTCTCTCTCCCGCTCTGCCTTCCCCCCTCTCTCCCGCTCTGCCTTCCCCCCTCTCTCCCGCTCTGCCTTCCCCCCTCTCTCCCGCTCTGCCTTCCCC
>JAKKIK010001889.1:0-13585 GCA_024500135.1 Heterodera carotae | reverse complement strand
GTCAGAGTTCCTATTCTGTGATCCGTTTGTTTAATGGAATGACACCACTCCCCCAATGTTTTGCATTATGCGACCTTCAAAAAGAAACATTTATTCCGTTAATTTAAATAGACACAATTCATTCATTCATCACCAGACAGCAAACTGTTTAAGAAGCTGAAACAAGAACAATACTATAACATTAGTGATTTCAGCTAATTGTAAGATGCGCCGAATTTTGAGTCAATTCCAAATAAAAGCAATGAGAGTGCTCATACCTATGAGATTCTACAAATAGTACTTTATTGTTAAGAAAGACAATCAGAGCACCCTCAGGAAATATAAGGAAGAGTATTTAATAAAATGGCCAAAATTGAGGCCTAAGAATTGATTTTCGTTTTGACACACAAATATTGAAGCGATTAAAAATGTTTCTCACACGTGTGGAATCCTCACAACTTCCTAAATGCAATGGAAAATGAAAACACTAAATTCGAAATTAACCGCGACCTGTGCCTGAATCTTCGCGGTAATTGCAGCGGCAGCCATCGCAGCGGCAGCCGGCAGAGCGCTGGCATTTGGATTTGGTGTTGTGCTCAAGTAGTTCAAAGCATCAGGAGGGCTAATGCACCGTCCGATCACTAAACATTGGCCGCCGAAATTGAATCTAAAAATGGAAGAAATTTAGTCGGCACTAGCATATATTTCGGATGAACTCACCCGTTCATCCCCTCAACGGCCTCCTTCGTTGCCTGAGCTGTCTTGAATTCAATGTAACCAAAGCCCCTAAAATAATATAAAATCCAACGAAAAACGTACGAGCGAAAATCAAACGAACAAAATAATCGATTTCGCCAAGATAGAGTATGTATCAGTCCATCTTGCAAATATTCATTTCCATCCCTTCCCCCCATTGACCTGTGTTTCCCTGACGGATCCTTAGCCAACTGACACTTTACAATCTCTCCAAATGCTTCAAACACACTTCTCAAGTCGTGTTCTAAAAGGTCCGGATGTACCGACGCCACATAGACTCGGTTGAATTTTCGGGCCTCTGCCACAATCATATCGATGATTGACTGTGCCTGGGGCATATTCTGTGGGCGAGTTACCTTAAATAACAAATAATAATTGCCTCAATATGTCGCAACTTTTTTAGACGAATCACTCACCGGTGACACTTTTATTGTACGTCCTCCCATCATTTTGCCGTTCATATGTTCCTGCGCAAGCTGAGCTGCTTCGGGAACCTCATACTCAACAAATGCAAACCCCTTATGGTTCTGAAATGTACCAAGTCACAAAATTGCCTTCATCCAACCCATCCTCCAGATCTGACCCCAGTGGATGGATCTCTGCACATGTTGATCAACTTGATGGGTCCGTACGGGGCGAACACTTGCCGCAGATGCTCCTCGCCAATGTCAAAATTAATCGAGCCGATGTACACTCTGGACATGATTGACAGCGCCTGTGTGTAGAGGGAGACTTTTTGTTGCTGAAATGGGGAAGAGCATTAACAATAATAACGCACAATCGTTGGACAAGCACAAAATTTCTGCTGATTTTGTGAGTGTGTGTGTTTGTGTGTGAATTGTCCACACTCCCTTTTAGTATTTTCCTCTCTTAAGGGGGAAAAGGTAAAAATGGTTAATCAAAATGATGGAAAAGGTCTGCGGCAGCGGGTCAGTTTACCACTTGTGGAGTCAGTTCTGAAGGGAGGGGCAACAAATAATCACTTTCGGGAACAAAACGTTGATCCCATTTGGACAGTCGGGCAACAAAGGTCAATTCACTCGAATTTCCCCCAAATGTGTAATTCGGACACATTTTGCTCGGGTTTTTCTTACCACAGCCACATCACCTGTTGCTGGTGGGCCTCCCGCTGCTTTAGCATCACACATTTCACCGACTGATCCATTGCATAACGCTTTGCGCGTTCCAAGTCATCCTTCTCATAAGAACGCAATTTCCTGAGACCAAGTCCAATCAGTTGGGCTTCTTTCTGTTGTCCGGGGCCTACGAAAACCTAAATATCTGGCTTAGCAAGTAACAATTGTTTATTGGTTACTGACTTTTGCCGTTTGTTGGAGTAAGGGCATGGCAACAAATTTGGTCGTTGGAGCTATCGACGGCGAATTGGCAGAGGGCGGAGTGCTTACAGCATAATGGTCTAAATGAAAATAAGTTTTATTTCGTATGGCTAATATAAATCTAATCGTTCAGACTATAAATACTTCACCATTTTGCTGCTGCTGCTTCATCCCATTCTGTTGAGTCACATAACTCGCATAAACGTCCATTATTCGATTTTCTTAATCAAAAAACGGCAATTATCCCTTTTAAAATGTAAAACCACACAAAAACAAGTCGGCAAAATGTTTATTTTCCCTTTGCTGGTCAAATGGGGCGCAATAAAGCTTTACCAATAAGCTACTTCAGTAATCGATACTTGCTTAGTTGAGTCTGTTACTGTCTGTCTCTCAGCCAAATGATAGAATGCCAAAAGTAAGATAACTCAAAACATATGCCTTAAAGGCACAAAAACCACACAGTACCACAAAGCGTTGCTTCTTCCGTAATGAATACAACCACCAGCACCGAAATAGAGATACATAAAAAAGATTTAATCCTATTGTCAAATAATTTGCATTAACGATTGATTATTTATTATACAAAATAATATGGCGGTTTTGTTTCAAGTAACATATGTAGCAGATAACGAAAGCTGATTTATTGTGTAAAATATGACATTTGGCTTAATGATAAATAAAGCACAGCAAAAGATGGCCATTAAATATTGGATAAAATAAGCGCGCGTTTGTTTGGTGAACAGCATTTGTGTGATAAGATAATGAATGCATTGCATTGGTGGTTAAAGGCCAAGCACAAAAACAACAACGCAATTAATCAGAGTCTGTTCCAGCAAATGAGTCTTTGTAATTGCCCACAAATCCCTTTAACATTTGTACAATCATCGAGTAATAAATACTTTTGGAACATTCCCTGCAGTTTAATTCACATTATATATTGGAAGATCAGTTCAAAAGTGTTCCACCAAAACGTCGGGAAAATTCTCTGACAATCGAACGCGTCCTTGTGTTGCGTTTTGCACCCTTTTTTGAAAAGTATGTTGACCAAGTCTCTGTGTTCCGTCATCCCCAATTGGCGTGGTGGGCGGTGCCCCTGCAGGGAGCTGGCGTTGTTGTGCAGGTGGAAAATTAGTCGGATTGTGAGGATTAACGGATGTAAGCGAAGGAGCGGGCGGAAGGATAGCCCTAAATAACGAAAACAAAGAACTAACTAAGAGTCGCTTTTGGAATCATATAAAATTTGACTTCCTCCGCTGCTCCGAGCCACTCGAACCCTCGTTGGAATTGTTGCTGATTTGACTTGTTGTGGCACCGAATTGTTCCTGCGCTCTCGGCAATTTGTTTGGGTTATTGCCAAGCATTGGGCCGTAAATCGGTGGCTGTTGACGCTGTGGAAATGCGATTGGCGCATTTTGTAAGTTAAAAATGTTTGAAGCAGCAGCAGGAGGATACGGTGAAATCGACGGCATCGATGCGTATTCACTGATCTGAATTGGGAAAAACAAAGGCAACAAGTGCAAAGCTATGCAACTGATTTCATAAGGCTTATTCAAAAAAGCAACCAGTGAAGTGCCAGCACCAAAATTTGTTTGTTGAATGAAATTTGGTTGTTGTTCCTCAGGCCGATTTGAGTAAAGCACAGCTCCCTGTTGGTGGTTAGCTATTTCCATATGCTGGAACTGTTGCTGTACATTGCAAAGTGTGCCGTCCTCGGAGATCGAAGCACGAAAATTAAGCAAATCTAAGGAAAAATAGATTGTGAAAAACTGTCATTTTTGGTTTTACGCAAAACTCCATTTGGCCAACCTGCACTTTCCTCCCCGAAAATGTAATAGCATTGTTCCGTGAATGTGACTTTGTTGACAACATGGGCAATGAGTTTTTCCTTCAACAGTGCCGAGGCGTATTTGCGCGCCTCCTTTCTGTCATCCAATCCCTCCACATTTTCAATAAGCCAGTCGATCAGCGCACTTCCTAAACGTGAAAAGCAATGCACACTTGTCCAAACAGTTCGCCAAACCGAGAAATGATTTTGGAATCGGAATCTTCAGCCAAGTTCGATCTCGAATTTCGAGGCCGGAATTCTGAAGACAAAATGAATAAACGCCCGTTGATTGACTATTAATACCGGCATCGCCAGAGATTGGATGACTTTGCGCTTGTCGCTGTGTACGTCCAGTCGATGTTGTACCGAAAGAACGACTCCGCCGGGTCCGACAATCGTTTGAACGGCACCGCCACCACCCGAACCGGTTGAAGTGCTGCTGCTCGCGGGTCGTTGGTTGGGAACGGAAGTTGGTGGTGCGAAAGTGTGCAACAAAGAGGAGGACTGTGGCGGAAATTGGCCGGACGGAATGGGCGTCGGCGTACCCTCAGAACCTTAACTCACCAATAGCTTAAAGGAGTTACGGTCGAAATTTTTGTTACAAATTCACAAACACTAAAACTTTTCAAAAACGAAAATTCCATCACAAATTTACCCTCAGGAATTGCGTTCATAGCATTCACCAGAGTGCTCGTCATTCCCCTCACTGCATTGGTGTGCTGCACCCAAGCATGAGTGTCAATCGGTCTGACTGGCTCACGGGAGGGCACCGAAAAATAATTTGTTCGGCCGGCATCAAAACTTTTGGCGACCGTTAACTTTATCGGTCTAAATTGGCAAAAATTTGTGTTTAGGGAGAGCAGTGAATGTGCTGATTTTAGATTACCCTCTTGTGTTCACAGCTCTTTTGAGCACTTCGACTGCCTGGTCGTTTTTGAAGTTCTCAAATGAAATGTCATTCACTTGCAGAATCATATCGCCCGGCTCAATTCGACCGTCCAAAGCAACAGCTCCTTATCATGGGTTATTAGTAATATTTAAATCTTGTTCTTAACTCACCCCCTGGCATAACATTGGCCTAAAAATGGCTCTTAAAATTTATGAATTTACTTCTAACAAGTTTACCACGTAAATTCCGCTATCGCCACGTGGGCACGACTGACCAACAATTGAAATGCCCAAAAAATTCACTGTGTTCATGTTAAGCTATAAAAACAATAAAATAAATATGGTGTAAAACAGTATTGCAAGAAATTTATTGTTTACCGTCACAGTAATCACTTCCAACGCCATCGAAGTTTCGGTCATCGATGAAAGCGAAGAAGTCCGCGACGGACGACGAGTGCGTTGATGCTGTCTTCGTTTCTTTCGATGCATGCTGTAGTGTTGACGTGACACTGAAGTGATGTTATCCGTTGAAGTCGACAGTCTGAAAATGTCGAAACAATCAGCCGACTGTCTAATCAACAAAAGTGACAATTTTTTATTTGTAAACAGCCATAACTTCGTAACTCTATTTCTGATTTTGTTATTTGATTGTGGCTCAAAAGCCACAAATTTGAAGTGTTGCAAAAGGCAGTGCCACTGAAGATGACGTCGACTGCCTTTTTGTTGCACTTTTTTCTCGCCTTGGCGGCATTCCGCCGCTTCTTTTTTTCCGCTTCGCCGTGCTCACTTTCGTCGTTACCCGAATAATAACCGCTCATTTGCGCACAGACTAAGGCATAATGACAGTATTTGATTATTGTGGAGGATAAAGATGATTGTGATGCTTTAGAATGAAAGAAAAAGAAGGTGCACTCTTTTGTTGTTTGTTATGACTACACAAAATATTCCACTTTGGATAAGAATGGCAATATTTGACACGGGCCAATGATGGCCGACGGCTACTCCTAAGGGCATAATCCTTCACTGCCAGTGGCAATTCCCTTGGAAGGGACAGAGACTTTTGGACAGTGGACGATTGTCACATCAGTGTGTTTAGGAAGAGGGAGGAAAAGGACGATGATGGAAAGGCGAGGGGAGAGAGAGGAGAAATAGGGGGAGAGAGGGAAAGGGAGGAGGGGGGGGGAAGAGGGAGAGGGGAGGGAGGAGAGGAGGAAGGGGAAGAGAAAGAGGGGCAGGGGGGGGGGGGGGGAAAGGGGAGGAGAGAGCCAATTTAACACTCAATCAGAAAAACCATTGACGAAACAAACGAGGCAAATACCCCACTGACTAATGAGTTCTCTCCAAAAATTTTAATAAAATTCACTCATTCTCTCAATCGGTCTAAATTATAATTTAACGCAAAATAATTACCAAACATTTTTTTACTCAAATTTATTTGACAATTTGCCACATACTCACCGCGACTCATCATCTGAATATATTCGTCCCTCGGTCTCCGTTGTGTAAATTGTCGAATCCTCGAAAGCCTTATGACGGTGGCCTATATATAAAAAGATTAGAGACGGGAATTTCAAAAAAACTGGAAAATGGGACTCTGATAGATTTCGGCCCCATCCCGGTTTTTCTTCATCGGAAGAGAAATGATTCGAGTATTATAAGGCTTGTTAAGAAATTTTGTTGTGAAATGCTTTCAAAAAATATCTCTGAAATTGGGTATCAATCAAGCCAAAAATAAGTTAATGAGCAGAAATAAGAACATATGTCAACTCTGTAGGCTTTGTAGCAGCCGTTATTCATTTAGAAAAATCACCTGAATTAATTCGATTATCAAGGCGATATCGCGGACGATACAAGTGATGAGTGTTTGGAATAGGATAAAACGGAGCGGGGCCGGGGACCTAAAACCATTGACAGGTCAAATAGTGCGAAATAAAAACGTAACAAAAGGTAAAATTAAAAAAAAAACATTAAACGCGTTTTGTCGGACTGTTCCAATTTTTAAAATGAAAGCCCCTCACCCAAACTAAAAAAAAAGAATCAAACCCGAATCAGGAGAAATTAAAAGATTTGACCATCCTAAAAGAACTAACTGTTCGCTTAATCGAAGCAAGTTTGGAAAAGCTGGCAGATGAGGCACCGTCGGAGTGACTGTGACTTGACCCTTCAGCGGTGAGGAGGAAAAGCTCAAATTGTCCATTGGAAGACTTGAACAAAAGTTGCTGATCATCTCGTATTTCAACCTTCACCTCACTTAATAAATACAAACAATCAAATGAAGAAAAAGAAATCAATGGAAAACTGACCCTCCAACTTCGGGGTCATTGGCCTTGCAATAAAACTTGAAATTTGTTCTATTCAGAACAGATTTAAAAGCAGCTGAATAGTAAAATTTCATTAAAAGAAATCACCTATCCAATTGTTATTACCTAAGCTTATTTTGTCAGCGGATACGGGCACATCGGTGCAATACGGCGTCGGTTCGTCGTCGATGTGGTAGTAAACCTTAATGTAAAAAAAAAAATGAAAATTAAATGATAAGCAAGTTCACTTTTGTGAAGCCTTTGGCAGTTGCTGAGCTGCACACCGACGACTTATTTGACCGCGACAATTGCGAATGGCTGCTAGCATTGTCGGAGAGTTTATCATTTTCCGACTTTGACTTGTGCAATTTGTTAGCAACACTCGTTTGGCCATTTAAAGCTTGGCCATCGGTGCTATTTGTTGCTTCACACTTATTTTCCATAGAAATATGAACAATAACGAATTTAGTCTAAATCACAAAAATTCGAAATAAAATAATCATTTTAATGTAAACTTGAGGAAGCAAAGAGTGTTTTAATGGAAAGAAATGAAAATTTGCAAATATTAATTATTCTTTTTTTTTTTTTTGAATTTCAGTGAAAAGAATAGCCTTCGGCAATGTTAATGTAACAAATTTTGTTTTCATTTTTAGCTATTGTATAATTAATCTTTTTTTTCTCGACTTTTTGCCATTTTTTAAGCTAAACAACACATTCATTTCTACAAGATCTTTTTTTATCAATCAATAACAAAAGTGTCGAGTGAAAAAGTTCGTATTTCGACATTCAAACGATGGCAAAACGCAAATCAAAAAGGAAGGCGCCGACCAAAGCAAAGACACTTGAAACTTTGGAAACGCAATTCAATTGCCCATTTTGCAACCACGAAAAAGTGTGTGAAGTGAAAATGTGAGTTTATTTGGTGTATATTTTTTATTCCTTATGGCCTAATGGACGCAATTTAGGGACAGGGAAAGAAATGTCGGATTCATTCAATGCCGCGTTTGTATGGAAGGTAAAGGAAAATGCCGTGAATCGTGGGCACGCCGCAGAATAAGGAATTTTACTAAACAAAAGTTTAAAAGGGATTGAGTCCTGCCGAATTCGGATTTGGTTTCGAAACAAGTCGAAATGTCTCTGAATTAGATTTAAGCTAACGAAACCTTAAAAAGTGGCGGTGTAACTCTCTTTTCAATTGTTCGACAATACTTTTTTTGTTAGATTTTCAAAGCAACATCACGGCGTTGTCTGAGCCGATTGACGTTTATTCCGATTGGATCGACGCCTGTGAAGCGGCCAATCAGTGAGAGAAACAACTCAATAATGTCAGTTTATATATCAGCAAACAAAACTCAACTTGTTTCTGGCCAATTCGTTTTTAGGGTTTAAGAAATTCTTCGACTTTTAGTACAAAATTAGGTCAAAAACGAATTGTATCCTTTCAGTCAGTCACTCAGCACACTTTGCCCATTTTGCTTCCGTTCACTTCCTTTTCAATCTGTCATTTTACTTTTTGAACTCAAATTGAGTAGGTTTATTATTTTCATTGAACTTTTGTTTTCCATTGATTCTGATAAAGTCAGTTAAAATGATAAATCTCCTGGAAATTGCCACTTTGCCCATCCCTGCTGCCCACACTTTTGACAATGTTAAATAAAAAAGAATTGATTGACGAATGACGGATTGTTTTACTTGGAGGGAAATGGTTCGGGTAACGACATTATGGACAATTATGATGCTTTTATTGCCATTAGTTACGCCAATTAGGGTACCTTGGGGTGAAAATTTCATGCCTTTGAAATTTTGCTCCTTCGTCAAAATGATAAAGATTATATTTCAGCGCCTTTTGCAGCTCTCTCACGCTTCTTTTCAATCCATTATTTCAAAAATAACCATGCGCCGCTCTCTTTTGTGGCTCCTCTCATTTCCCTTCCGGCGCCTTTTGCCACTTTCACGCCGAATATTATGCGTCATTTATCCGAATTTCATGAATTTGTACTTCGTTAGTGCCCTCCACTTGAACATCCTCCCACCCTCAGGGGGGTTCATTCTTCAGCAAAGCTTACATTAGCAATAAAAGCAAAGGGAACGTCTTCAACTTCAAGCAGACTCTTCCATTTACAAGTTTCTTTAGAAGAGGAATGACTACAATAATTGGTGAGGGAATTGTTTGGTTGGATGGTCAAAAACAAAGAGCTCACTTTTCTAATTGCCACCTGTTGGCATGCTTGAGTTGTCCATTATTCTCCCCATGTTCCCCTTCATTTGCCGACCCATCCCCCGGGGGACCGTTAGGTGCGTTGTTGTAATTATTTTAATAATAAACCTTTGCGGCTTCTGTGCCCTTACAATGCGCTAATCTGCCCCACCCCGACAGTCGTATTGTGTAAAACTCTTGCTTTTTGTTCCGTCCAAACAAATGCCACGCCCAGCCACCTCCCAGCAGCCGTCATCATCTGCTTAATCTCCCTTATCCGTTGCCTGCGGTGACAACAAAATCCCCTCCGTCCCGCCTCTCCACCGAGTCAATGCTCAGTGCCTTCCCCTCGCCACCGTCCCGCCATTACTGCCCCATTATTGACCGTACCATTCATCTCTTTCTCATCACTAAATTCGTCCCGAATTCGCACCGCCAACGCGGCCTTTTTGCTGGAGGAAGCAACGGATCAACTGCAAATGATCGAAGATCAGAGTCTGGTCTCAATTCTGTGAGTTTTTCGTGGGAACTTTTGCCGGGACTTTTACAATTTGAGTTTCTTTAATTGATCACTTGCCACTGTTTGCTTGCCCATTCGCCCTCTTACCATGCCATAATTACCGTACCATTCTTAAGTTACCTGTCCTATATGCCTTTGTGCTGTGTGGTCGGTCTTACCGGGTGAGTTCTTACACAATCATTTGGACACTTTTCTTGCCATTTATTCTCCCCTTAATTGTCTTTGTCCAGCAATTGTATGGTCGTTGTGCTCATTCGGTCAGTGACTGTTTTTTGTTGACATTTTTCGTTCCTCTTCATTCAAAAGTGCCATCATTTCCTCCATTTTGTTCATTCAGTTCAAATCGCATCTTCAAAAGGTTACCCTCCAGCATTTATCTGCTCACTCTCTCTTTGATGTCTTCAGTGTTTCTGCTCTCCCTTCTGTAATCACTGAATAAGAGCAGCACATTCAAATACTTTTTGTTTTCTTTTTTTAGTTCCTTTTGGGTGGAAGAGGGTTTTATCACTGATCAAAATGAACAGGTGGCACAAATAATCACTCATTAATCAACTGATTATGTCGATCCTTACCCTTTAGCATTCGATGTTTTTGTGCAAAAGTGCCACTTTTCTTGGTTTGCGATCAAACAATAAGAATTGTCATGTTTGGCCTTTAAGCCCATTTCTGCGACTTTGCCAGCGTTTGGCTGATCGTTTTGGTCGGCTTTGAGCGACTTACGCTGCTTTACCGGGTCAGCTGCCGTCGTTCGGTGATCAACGCCAAGCGACACATCATTTTCCTGCTCGTGCTTAGCGGTCTCGCCAATCTTTGGTCAGAATTTGAGTCTGTGCAAATTTAAAATGGTCTTGGGACTGAATGAAAGGGCACCATCACTTGAAAAAGTGTAAAAACTCCTCATAAAGACGTCCATGCTTAAGGATACTATTTGTTGCTCAAATAAATGAATTCGGCGAATGTGACATCAATGTGAGTGATTGTTCTATTTGAAAAAGGCGCCTCTTTTTTGATGACTCGATCAAAGAGTATTGCCCCCAATTCTTCTGATCAGTTCTGTTTTTTAGGCCGATTATGAGGATGTGTACCATGTAAGTGGGGCAAATGTGTCCGTCGTTGGTTCAATTTGTTCCTCCTCCTTCCCCTTATCAGTCCTTTTCTCTGCTGGAGACCATTTTCTGCATGATTTTGCCCTCGGTGATCATCATCTTCTCCAATGTGTTGGTCATCCTCAAACTGCGCGACCATTTGAAGAGAATCCCAAGCTCGCCGACCGTTTCCTTCAACACGGCGGACACTGTGTACTCCACCGGTGGCCCCCAACAGCACACAATCAAATTTGTGAAGATTTCAAAGTCTGTGATGGAATTCAGTTGATGAAATGGTCCGACACTTTTTGGCAGAAAATCATTTAATTCAGAGCGAGTTTGTTTCGAATGGGCTCCTCCAAAGACAACGAAGGACATTCCGTAACGGGCATCAACACAAATGCGATAAACCGGCTCGAAGTGAACGACATGGCCACTCGAATGAAGCTGAAGCGGCACCATTTGAGGTGGCAATGATAATAGGCGGATAAGCGAAGGAGGGGAAAGGAGTGACAGCGAGGGAGGGACAGGGGGATAAGCGAAGGGAGAGGCGGATAAAAGAGGGAGGGGAGAGGTGGGCTAAGGCGGATAAGCGAGGGGAGGGATAAAGCGGATACAAAAGGGGAGGGGGGAGGGATACTTTTCCTAGCCTAAGCTTCATTCCTGATTCAGATACACTGATCTTCGTAAGTCTTTTCGCTTTGGTTCAATCAGCAGGTTGGTACACTGATCAGTGATCACTCCTCTGAATGTCAGAACTCACCCGGTCGCTGTTGGTCATAACTTCAGTGTTCATCATCCTCAACCTTCCCAATTATGTCTACCGAATTTCCATTCAATTTTTTGTCATCAGTGAACAAGTACAACAAATTAATTAATTTATCGAAATTTCGATTTTACCACAATGGCACACCCCGCTTAAAATGTCTTTTCCTATTGGGAATCAAAAAAAGACCGAAAATCATCAAATTGCCTAAATATGTTTTGTCTCCCGACCTTCTCAATTTTCTTCAGACTAATTTGAGCTTTGCCGCCCATGTGCTGTTGTACACTCATCATGCCATTCTGTTCTATGTGTACATTTTTAACAGTCCGCAGGTCAATAAAAAGTGCAATGATTGCATAATTTCATTCATTTCAATGGCCGCCCATTTAAAGATGCGCAGAAGACTGATTCCGACGGCATTTCAGCTGCTGGAGTGTTACTGCTTGAAGCCGCAACATCTGAACGATTTTTCGGACAATTTGTTTCATTGAATTGACAAGAAAATAAAAATGCTTAATTTTAATAGTTATTTTTGTTTTCCAAATTCATTTTAATCACTCACTTTTTACCCTTTGGTCCATTGAAAATTCTCACTGAAAATGTCTTCCGCAAATAACCAATCCCTGGGAAAAGACGAACGAATCGCCAACACAGAAACTGAAACGGTGCCTTTTGTGGTAATTTAGGCCAGAACTTAGAAGTCTTTTAACCGCGCATTGCATTCGGCGCAAGCGAAACATTGTAAATGAAAAACGAATTTTTGTTGAGTACTTTGAGTCACTGCGGCAGTTTGGCCACCGTTAACACAAATCACCCACTCGGACGGATTAATCCGTCCGGCACAGACATGGCAAATACCGCCAAGGCCATAAAGACGAACATCTGTTGTAAAATCGGGGCAATTTCAAATGGGCGATCAGAACAATACGTACAATGGCAGGCACACAAACTGAGCCCATCTCTGATGTAGAAGTGATCATTTTGGTCAATGAGACGGCATTTGCAGCAAGCACACTTCATTAATTTGGCAGGGAATAAACGAAGGAAGCCCCGAGACAACGAATGCCACCCCATTATTACAGGAGCGAATTTTGGTTCCGAAAAATCCCGAGTTCGCATTACCGAGCCTTTTTTAGTGTCTCATCCCTGTGCTGTCGCTTCTTACCCTAAGACAATCTTCATGCCAGCAACAATTAATTGCAAAAACGAAAGTATTGTCAATTATTGGATCACCGCACTCAGCACAAAAATTCATTGGTTTAGCTTAAAGGTTAGGAGAAAAATGCAGTAAATGTCTCGGCCGATTCATTGCCCTTCTCAATTTGTTAATCCATTTTTCATTCTTTGAAGAGATACTGATCTCATAAAGCCCAAACATAGACTAACAACGTAAATTTCCCTTGGGAATGAATTTCTTCCAATTAATTCAACAATCTCAACAACAATTCATCTTCGGTGGACGATCTTTCTGTCTGTCCGTTCACTCGGCCTTTCCTTTGCGCACTGTCGCTGGTTTGGTCTTCGTTTTCTGCGAGCGAAGGATTTGCGACGCGCGACGCTGTGCCAATTTGATTTGCGATGGTTTGTACGCGCTTACTGCCTTTCCGACAGCGACGATCACCCGGCGACTGTCCCTTGTCAACGCAGTGCTGGCCGTAGCCTGTGCTTGGAAAAAAGCATTTTAAAACAATAAAATACAAGTCATTATAAATGGAACGAAAGGCATTTCTAAGCGGAGGGAAAGGGATAAGGGGAAACTTGGTGAAAGGGAAGAGTAACACAGACAAAAGAATCCCCACCCACTTTTCACACAGCAAAGGGAAGGAAAATTTGCCCAATTCCCCCCCCCCCCCCCCCCCCCCCACCAACAAAAACTTTTTCCCCCCCCCACCCCCCCCCCCTCTACTTTTCTTTCTTTTCTCTCTCCCCCCC